>JAMAJE010000305.1:0-15581 GCA_023629255.1 Pichia sp. PB3310
CCATTATATGTAATTCTATAACCATCATAACTTGCATTTCTTAATCTAGAAATTAAATTGATTTTAGCTAAATCTGATATTGCCTTATTAGTATTACCAATACCACTTTTTAAATGTGCAATTTGTCCAATTAACTTAGTTGGAACAACTTCATGATTATTAGATCCTTTTTCAACTGCTTGTAACACACGCCAATCATCCGGCGTGAGATATCTCATATAAGTAGTATCTAATTTCATTGTGAGAGTTGTTAATGTTCTTAGAAAATGAAAAAAAAATACCTATCTTAATATAACAAGTTGTAATATTTGATTATCAATAAGAATTAAAATTTTTCAATCCAATATAAAAAAAATTAAAAAATTAAAAATTAAAAAAAAACATTTTCACATTTTTCACTTTTCATTTTTCATTTTTCACCTCACATCACCTCTCTATAAAGGAAGTTGAGAGTTAAAAGTTAAGAGTTTAGAATTAATTGTATTTTATTGGGTTAATAGGTTAATATTTGGATTGGCTGATTATTTATACATTTTTATCCATATTTTATTAATACATATATATGGTATGAATTATTTACAATATTATATTTATATTTAGCTACATGACCTTTTCTTCTTCAAGTTCTTCTAGTTCTTCTTCATCATATTCATCACCTTCTTCTTCGTAATCTTCATCTTCAGGATCATCTATATCCTCTTCAGCTATCTCTCCTGAAAGAAACAATGTTTCTTTAGAACAAATTATATCGAATTCTTTATCTTTTTCATCCCTACTTTCAATACTTTCATCATAATTCCATAAATACGATAATTCACCACGATAAATTGCAACAGCAATTACAGAAATTAACAGTGATGGACATAAATATAATAATGCAGGTTGTCCAACTTTAAAAATATGATGTACTCTAAATGTAATTATTAATCCAATAATATATGAAATAATTGAAGTTGCAAAATATTTTTTTGGAAATTTATTCAATAAATGAAATTCAGTATTTTTATTCTTTAAATGATAAATAAATAAATCAAATCTTAAACATAAAGCAATAAAACATCCAGGTAATGCTAAATCACCTAATCCTAATAATGTCATTTTAATTTCATTTTCAATTTTTGAAACTTTATTTGGAATTAATAATTTTGATGGTGTATTAACTTTCGTTGCAACAGTTACCATAATATCAGTTCCAAAAACAAAATAAATATCATAAAAGAAAAAACATGTTAATAATATTATACCAATTTTAAAATTTGGTACTTTTAATTGCATCAAATGACTACTAACAATTGAAATTCCAATTAAATTATTTAAAATCCAATTTTCATGACCTTTATAATATGCATATAAAATTGTAAAAATAAATCCAAATGAATATCCATAAATACTACTATTTTTAAAATAAAAATTAAAAATTTGATTTTTTTTATTAATATCTTTCCTAATTTCTAATAATTTTTCTTCTTTAATAATCTTTTCACGTTCAGTAATATCAGGTAAAAACATTTCTTTTTCAATTCCACTTGAATGAATATCAACATCTTCTGATATAGTTAAAGTAAATCTTTTATTAATTTTTTTAAAATCTATTTTATATAAATAACATAAATTTCTTGATATACTATCATATCCATATATTAGAAGTGTTGAAATTGATGAAAATATTTGAATAATGAAAAGTTTATTTAAATAATTTGAAATAGTTTCAATATCATAATTTTTTGAACAATAATATAATCCATATAACATAAAACCAGCAAAAATTGGTAATGTATAAAATATTTCTTTAGGTATTTGATCATTACTATCTTGTTCAATACTTACATCTTTATCACTTGGATCAAATAATGGATGTTCTTTATTTGGAAATTTAGCATTATTTGGTTTAATAATAGATCCATAACTTCCAATTGTTATAGATATTATTGAAATGAACATTAAAATTACATTTGATAAAAGTGTTTGACCAATTGTACCATGAATTAATTGATTATCAAACAGAAAATATGTTAATTCATTAGTAGCATTTTGAAGTTTTGTCAAGACAATAGGTGATGTGGCATTCGCAATTTCTAAACTTTTATTAAACGAATCTTCTGCCATATTTTTAATAGTCTAAGATGATAAGATCAAAAGAGTTATTGTGTCGGAAACTGTAAAATAGAGGCTTTTAAATATTTTTGTCCTTTTGCAATATATAAACAAACCAAAAAAAAATGGAAACGCCAAACGTGTCTCTTAGTTAATTTTTCTCGACGCCTCGGCTGATTGTTGGTAATTTGGAAAGAAATGTTTTTACTTAAACGTTGATAATTTATTATTGGAAAAGTGTTGTTTTCTCTCTTTTATTCTATTCTTTCCTTTTTTTATCATTAGAATTGTCTTAAGAAATAGATTATTATTCGTCTTCTAATTTTTGTATATTTTTAAAGCAAAAATGGATGCACTTAAAAATTATGATTGTGGTTTAAGAACAACCAATTCGCCAGCAATACATAATGCACCATTACCAGCTGATGGTGCAGGTTCAAAACATTTTAATAATTGGATTTTATTAGCAATTA
The DNA here is from genome assembly GCA_023629255.1 of Pichia sp. PB3310. Taxonomy (NCBI): domain Eukaryota; kingdom Fungi; phylum Ascomycota; class Pichiomycetes; order Pichiales; family Pichiaceae; genus Pichia; species Pichia sp. PB3310. The sequence goes on from JAMAJE010000305.1 coordinate 2,568, forward strand.
TGTTATTTATTCCATTTTATTTAACTAGATCTTTAGGTTTAGGTTTAAAAACTTTTATTCTCTTTTTCATTGTTTTTGCAATTCCAATTTTAATGGCTTGGTGGACAGTTTTATCAACTTATTCACCAAGATTAAATGAAAAGGTTAAATTTCCAAATAAAGGTGTTGAATATTATTTAGAATTTCATGATAATGAATTAGCTACAAAATATAAAGGTAATAATAAAATCCCAATGGAAACTTTCCATGAATTATATTTTGCAAATAAAGTATCATTTAAAGGTGATGCTTTAGATGTTATGGAATTTAGACATGATTGGGCTCAATTTAGTTTTACTTTAAGTTTATTTAAATTTTTCCTTTTCGGTATGATTCCTGAAGTTATTATGCATACAAAATCTCAAGATGAAGAACAAGTTAGAGATCATTATGATAGAGGTGATGATTTTTATCAATGGTTCTTAGGTCCAAGAATGATTTATACTTCTGGTGTTATTCATGATATTAATGTTGAAGAATCTTTAGAACAATTACAAGATAATAAATTAAAAATTGTTTGTGAAAAAATTGGTTTAAAAAATGGTGAAACTGTTTTAGATTTAGGTTGTGGTTGGGGTACATTTGCTTCATTTGCTTCATCTCAATATGGTGCAAAAGTTACTGGTGTTACATTAGGTAAAAATCAAACTGAATGGGGTAATAATTGGTTAGAAAAATATGGTGTTTCTAAGGATCAATCAAGAATTGTTTGTTGTGATTATAGAGATGCTCCATTACCAACAAATGGTGAAAAATATAAAAAGATTGTTTGTTTAGAAATGTCAGAACATGTTGGTGTTAGACATTTTTCAGCATTTTTAAGACAAGTTTATGACATGTTAGACGATGATGGTGTTTTCTTTTTACAATATGCAGGTTTAAGAAAATCTTGGCAATATGAAGATTTAATTTGGGGTTTATTTATGAATAAATATATTTTCCCAGGTGCTGATGCATCAACTCCATTAGATTTTGTTATTAGTAGTTTAGAAGCAACTGGTTTTGAAACTGTTTCAATTGATAATATTGGTGTTCATTATTCATCAACTTTATGGAAATGGTACAAGAATTGGATTTCAAATAAAGATTCAGTTGTTAATAAATATGGTATTAAATGGTTCAGAATTTGGGAATATTTTCTTTCTTACTCAACAATCATTTCAAGACAAGGTTCTGCAACTTGTTATCAAATTGTTTTAAGAAAGAATTTAAACTCTTATCATAGAATTGAATATGTACCTGTCCAAGAGGGTCTTCAAGCTCCAGCTTCAAGATTTGTTCCATGGGCAAGAGCGTAATAATATTTTTTTTTTAGAATAAGTTATTTATTAAAAATATTTTTAGTACTATAGCATATAAATCAACATTAAATAAAACTTTTGTTAATCGTGCATTTTGTGATTTTGTAGACATAGTGGGCCTTTTGGAATTTCACATCCGAAACTTCATACTAATAAAATCTTTGATAATCAAAACTTGTCTTTGGATCAAGTCCAATAAATAAATATTACAAAATATTTAAATTTATAGTGTTAAAATACAAATGATTATATAAAAAATAAGACATCGAAATCGAAAGCATATTTTATTAAAAAAAAAACGAACAGGGGTTTTTGGAAAAAGGAAGCTATTTAAGCCCAAGACCATTGAATGTTAATAACACCGAGATTCGCATCTGCAAGTGAATTAAATGCAGCTGGTGATAAATCTAAATGTTCAGAATCACAAGATTCACAAGAATCAACAACCTTGACTTGGATAGTCTTCCCATTATAAGTAATATTGATCATATGACCACAATATTCTGAAATTGATTGACTGTTGGCAACAGTATTATACATTTGTTGTGAAATAGCACAGACAAAATCATTATCAGTTGATGAAGTACCACAATTATCTGCAGCAACACTGTAAAAGGTAGCAATACCATTATGAACAACGCTGGAATCGAAAATACCACCAGTGGATTGACTTGTTGGTTGAGCATTTGTAGTGGCTGATGTGGTTTCCAAAGTTTGAGCTACTGCTTGAGTACTTGTACCAACAACTTGTCCAACTGCTGTGTTTGCGACATCAGCTGCAACAATATCAGAATTTACTGATCCAGTGGTAACTGTAGAAAGAGTAGTAAAAGAAGAAGGATAGTAGCTTTTTGAATTAAATGAATGACGGGATCCACAATCTGGTGATTTTTGATCATTGTTGTCATAGACAGCAACATCTGGATTAGCAGCAGCATGGTCAAAAGCAGTAACAGTTTGTAAAACTGCAATGATTGAAACGATTGTTTTTGAGTTGAATAACATTATAAAAAACTAAGGAGTGAATTTGTTTTAAATAAAGGAGTGTGTTGAACTTGGAAGTTGTTATTAAAAGAATAAATTCTACACATATATACATGGTAGGAGCTGAATTACAAAAGTTATAGGGGAGATTATGGTCGTCTTTTATAACAATTCTAAGCATGCACAAAAAAAGAAACAATTTTCATATTTCTAAATATAAATAAAATTTGATCTATCGTTGATTGATTTAGAAACTATATCATCAAATAAAAAGCATCCTCCTGCTTTTCTGCTTCAACAATCAAAAAAAAAAAAAAAAAAGAAACAATTCTTGTACCTTAAACTTTAATTTGAAGCGGTTGGCGGCAGCCTGACCGTTTGATTTCTGTGAGTTCTAGCCAGAACCATTAATTTTTTGTCTCCATGTCTAGTAAAAGGGGTTTTTCTTCAATTAGTTGCCGGCTAAAATAATAAATCTAGTATATACCGTATAATATCCGGTATAATCTAAATAATATGATTTCCCAAAAAGGAAAATAACAATCGTGAATGCCTTATTTTCTGCCAAAATTACTTGAATTATTATTAATTAATTGCAAAGTCGTTTCATGAGAACCAAAAAAACAATAGACTGATAATCCAGCAATTTTCTGTCGATTTATGAAGTCATATATTATGACGTAGTCTAATTTTAAATTTGTATGATATCATTAGTTAACAACAAAAATCATAATAATAATTGAATATTCCTCTCATAAACTGCATTTCTGCTAAAGTTAATAATGCAAATGAATTTTTTCAAAAAACTGGTTCTTTTAATTAGGCTGGAAGATGTGGTAATTTGACAATATTGGATGTTCCTTATTTCATAAAAATTTTATAACGTTGATACATTGTTGTTGTAAAATCATACATACTTAAAAACGATTTCTTATTTTATATAAAATTAAATTATTCAGCAACTGTAGGAATTTTTTGATTTCAATCGAAATGGAATGAAGTTTCCTTACTAATACTAGCTTGCAGCACTTTTTCTGCTTGCAAAATTTACATCAAAGTTGGCAGTATCATTTTAAATCCAAGCATTTTTTTATTTTCTTTTTGAGTTTTAAAATTGAATTTTAATATACAAAAGTATTGTCCCTTCTCTTTTGTATTCTTGCAAAAATAGAGTAATTAGTCGTTCTAATTTTCCTTTTTTTGCAGTTGTTTCTAATTTTAATCCGTGTTCGTTAAGCACTGGCCTCTAAACCATGTGTATCAAGATATAACCTAAATGTAATTTTATGATAACAACTGCTCAAACTTTAAGCAAAACTTAAATTTTGTGTGATTTGGGCTATTACTTAACTGTTCAACTTGGAGAAGAATTGTGAATGACGATATAAGATCCAGAAATAGAATTCAGGAAAGAAAAATCATAAAACTGAGCCAACACAATCACTATAAATGAAACCAAATATTATTTCACAAAATGCGCGTTGTGGATTCTGAAACAATTTAGTGTTTCAGCTTCTGCTCTTAAGGCTCATCATCTATTTCTATTTCTATTTCTTTTACTTCTCTAGTATCTTTTCCGACCATATCAAAAAAATTTGTCTTTGAACCAGTTTAAAAAAAAATTTAGCAACTTTTTAAAGCTTTCAAAGAAGAAAAAGAGTTAATAAATAGAGAAAAAAGATACTTTAATTTACAAAAATGATGTCAAGAGAAATACTATCTTCTGAAACACAACGGTCAAAAGCTGAATTTACAGAACCTCAATTGTCAATAAACCTTCTAAAACCTTCAAAAGGTTCAAAGAAAAAAAAAGTTACATGGAAAATGAAAGAACAGCTGCATTTACATCTTCAACTACAACCAAACCAAAAAGAAGGTAAATTTTATTCAAATCATCCAAGCACACTGCTGGTTAAAACTCCTGCATTTTCACCATTACGTCTGAAAAAATGTACAAAGGATGTAGAATTGAACAAAATATCATTATCTGCCAAATATGCTTATAAATTTTTACCAACAATCAATGTATCGGCAGGTTATTCTCCAGTTATACTAACTGCAACATCGTCAACATTTGATCTGTCTTCCATTTATAACAATAATAAAAACAAAAATTATACTAAAAACAATAAAGCAAGTTGTTACAAAAATGATTATTCCAATAATTATATACATTCTGGAGTTTTGCCGTTTAAATATATTCGTAACTCTAAACAACAAGTTGAAGGATATCCTAAATTACAAAAATTATTTAAATTGAAAGAAGAACAAATTGCAAAATATGCAACTAGACCATATGGTGCCAGAATTGAAACCAAAAATTTAGTTTCAACAATGAATTCTTGGTTTTATGATCATGATTTGCAATTTGATGTTATAATGATTGGCGCCTTAACAGAAAATCAGTTGATTTATCCATTATTAACGAAATTACCAATTGATAAATTATGTTCAAAGCCTGGTTTTTTATTTATTTGGGCGTCAACTCAAAAAATTTCAGAACTATCAACTTTAATGAATGATTCAAGTACCTGGACAAAAAGATTTAGAAGATCAGAAGAATTAGTATTCATACCTCTTGATAAAAATTCTGTTTATTACCCAAAAGATTCAACAATTCCTGAAAATCAATTATTAGAAGAGTTACAATGGCATTGTTGGATGTGCATAACAGGTACAGTTAGAAGATCAACTGATAAAGATTTAATTCATTGCAATGTTAATACAGATTTATCATTAGAAAATTCAAATACAGGTAATGCAGCTGTTCCATCACAAATTTATAAAGTTGTAGAAAATTTTTCATCATCTACTAGAAGGCTACATATCATACCTACTTCAACTGGTTTGAAAAAGCATGTTAACGTCAGACCAGGATGGGTAATTGCATCACCGGATATTATTTTAGATAACTTTGAGCCGGATAGATATAAAAAGGATATTGAAATGATTGGTTCAAAAATCCCATTCAACGAAGAAATTGAACAACTCAGACCTAAAACTCCAGCATAATAAATATAATATTACTCTATAATTTTGTTTTTAATCACCTTTTCCTTTTTATTGTCATTGCTTAAAAATATTCACCAATTTAAATATCTGGCTTGTCGTGATTTAACTTTTACTTGCATCTTTTTTATTATCTAATTTTTTTTTTATTTTTTTTATGTAAAAGACTATATTTCTAATATACAAATTATAAAATTATTTATTATCCACCCATGTGTCGTATTTCTTTGTGTTTTTATTTTGTTTTTATTTTGTACTGTATGAATTTTGTTAAGATTTAATTTGAAATGTAGCACCAACCCGGATATTACTATACATTATACGGCCACTTCTAATATACACCATCTAGCCGTGATTCTTAAAATATTTTTTTTTTCTTTACTGCATCTGAATTTTTATTCCGCAGATTTTTGTTTTTCCTTTTTGAATTAATTTAATTCAATAATGAGCCTGCAAAGCGACCAGCTTCTAACTCCTCGATTTTTCTTTCGATATCATCGTCTTCTTCATCTTCTTCAACAAAATCAACAATTGAATATTTAATTAGATCCCATTTTGTCCAAAATGCAAGACATTCATTATAAACATCTGAGTCAACTAAATCTTCAAGAAAATATTTTGATTTTGTGAAACGATCTTTTAACTCTTGTAATCTTAAGTTTTCTGGAACTTCAGAAACTCTTCTATTGGCAGGACAAGATTTGGTATTATTACTTTTAATATTATTACTCATAATGCTAAAAGAACGTTGTTTATTGTGATTGTTAGGATTGTTATTAAAATCACTATCATATTCAGTAACTGTTGTAGTGGCAGAGAATTCAGTTTTATAACCTTCATCATCATCAGATGAATAAGTATTGGAACTTGGTGTATTAACAACAATTTGATTATTTGAAACATTTGATTCATAATCATTTTCACCATTACCATAACCATAAGCAACATCCTCATCATAAGATGTTGAATCACAATAACGTGCCCAAGCTTCATCAATTGCACCAACTAAATATTCAAAGCAACGAGATCTGGCAACAAAATCTTGGGAAGGAATATTACCACTATGCTTTAAACATTTGTTATTATTAGTATTAAAATTATTAAAATCATTATTAGTATTAACATTAATTAATGTATTATCACTGTTACTATTAATATTTAAATTATTTGTTGTTAAACCATTTGAAGAAGGGTTTGGAATGGAGTTAACAACATCAGCAATGTTAACAGAATATCTTTTATTATTTAAAACTCCTCTATTTGAATTGTAATTAAATTTTAAAATATCATTAGTTGATTGTGATCTTTTAATTTCTTTACTATCAAGATTTGATTCATTGAATGAATAAGTATTATTGTCATCACTTTCGTTTTCATTATCATCATTATCATAATCATCACTGTATTGAGCGACAGCTTTTGATAATTTTAAATCAATAGGAGCAAATCTAGTTGATTTAATAATATTTGATTGGAAAACTGCGGAATTATTATCAAATTCTTCTTCTTCTTCTTGTTCTTCTTCTCCATCATCATCAGCATCATCATCATCATCATCATCATCATTGTTATTAGTAGAATTATTATTACTATAATCATCATATTCATCAGTGTCATCAGATGAAGAATCATCAAATGAAGCTTCCCTTTTAATTTTATGCCTTGAAGATAATTTGTAAGAACATAAAGCTTGAACGGGATTATTAGTAGCCGTAGGCTTGGAAAACATACATCTCCTTTTGTTGATTGTTGTAGGTTGTGGTGGTTGACTCCTTTTCAATGAAACAGACATAATTGTAATATGAAAATAAATTGAAATAGAACAAAACAGTTAAGTAGTCCTAATTAGGAAATTCCGAAAAAATGTAAAATTCTTTAAAAATAAATATTTAAAAAATGAGAAAAATGAGAAAATAAAATAAAAAAAAATTAATTTTTTATTTTTTGCTATTTTTTGCCCTTGCGTTGTTTTTATTATTAAGTGTATAATAATAATAAAAGTTTTTGTAAGTTAAAAAAAATAGAATATGTTTTTAGTTAAAAAAACAAACAACTAATCAAATATTGATAAATGTATAAGTTGTAGATTTATTATTGGTTATGTAAACCAAGTTAATAATAGTGGTTTGTAAGTAAAATAAAGCCCTGAAACGTGGTTTCGGTGGCAAAAGTGTACTGACAAAGGGGGAGTCAATAGAAAATAAGGAGGGGAAAAGGAAAAGCGAACCACTGAGGTACTTAGAAAAAGAAAAAGAAAGAGAAGCGGCGGGTCGCAGCTACAAATACATTTTCTCGTACAGCCAACATAAACAAAAAAAAGGCGCGCCGTCAGTCTGAGATTTACACAAGAGAGCAATCATTATCCATAATTAACCGGAATTAAAGTGCGTGTAAATTTCATACCGCAAACATTGCTTGGTGCACGGGTTGAAATTCATTATTATTTGAAAATAAATTATTAATAATAACAACACGTCACACAACTTTTGCTAGAATTTCTTTAAGAAAAGTAAAAAAAAGAAAAATTCATTCTTTTTTAAAAATTCGTTTACGTAAGCAATATTCCCAATTAGGAAATGATATCATCTTCAATCCCTGGTATTACAAGTTTTTTCCAATTATCATCTTTTTCAGCTATAAGTTTCCGAATTTTAGATGAAGATATACCCCATTCTTCCTTTGATTCACAGAAATTAATTTTGTTTTTCCAATCTTGATTTATATCCAAATCTTCAATGTATTTTTCTTGTTCATGAACATCAAATTTACTTGATGGATCATCTCTTAAGAATACAATAATTTTAGAAGTTTCAAAAAATGATTTCAGTGAATTAAATATTGTATCCTTGTAATATTTTCTATCTAAAAATCTAATTAATGTGTCAAATCCAAGTAAAAAATAAGTATCAATACTAAATCCATTAGATTGACCATTATTATCATTATTATTATTAACCCATTTTCTAATTAATTCATTTTTATCAACAAATAAACTTGCATTAGTCAAAGCAATACCACATGAAATACCAAGTTCACTGTTAACAATTTCACACATTTTATTAACCAGATTTAATCTTTTAATATACTCACTTTCAGTAACACTACCCTTATCAGCATTTTTAACACTAAATAAAAGTAATACAGAATTTGTATTAATTGTTGAAATATTTAAACTGTTATTATTCTTACATAATAAAAGTATACTTTGTTTGATCATTGAAAAATGACCTAAATGTGGTGGATTAAATGATGAATCAAGAATAAGTAATCGATGTGAAATAGGTGTTAATAATTTTGTACTGGGTTGATATATTACCTTAAAGGCATCATTTTTTTTCAGGAATTGTCTAATTATATTAGGAATATCAGTCTTGTTCATATTAATTGAGAATAAAAAAGGTAAAAGTGAAAAAAAAGGAGAGAATTGACATATATCTGTTAAGAAGACAAAGAAAAAATATTTTTTTGCAAATTTAACATCTTACAACTTACAGCTTACAACAATAGATCAAAAAAAAATCTCGAAAAATAAAATAAATAAAAATAAAATATTTTTCCAAGCTATTTTAATAACCAGCTGTATATATGTAGTATGTAATATTTACTAAAATTTATAGTTTATATTGTATTGTATTATTGTATATATATATATATATATATATTATTTTTTATTATAAATAAATGTTAAAATAAAAATTTACAAAAATTCATTAAATAGAATTGAAGAAAAGATTATTTGGTAGTTTTAAAAACTCTTGACCAATCGCTTTCAACATCACCATATTGTAATTCTTGAATCCATTGAAGGAATTGTTTAGTTAAAGGACCAGATTGTTCACCAGGTAATAAAGGAACTTGAATATCTTTACCATTATAACCAATTTCTTTAATTGGGGAAACAATTGCTGCAGTACCTGAACCAAAAGCTTCTAATAATTCACCCTTTTCAGCCTTTTCAGCAATTTCATTAATTGTACAATATCTTTCACTAATAATCCATTCATCAGGATTTAATCTTTCTCTAGCTAATGATAAAATTGAATCTCTTGTAACACCTTCTAAAATTGTACCATCTAATGGAGCTGTAACTAATTCATTTTTACCGGTTTTTGAATCTTTAAATGCAACAAAGAAATTCATTGTACCAACTTCAGTAACATTTTTTTCAGGACCGAATAACCAAAGATTTTGTTGATAACCTCTCTTTGCGGCTTCTAATTGAGGTTTAATACAAGGAGCATAATTTGCACCTAATTTTTTATCACCGACACCACCTGGCCAAGCTCTAGTTGCATAATCTGTTGCTTCTAATTTAACAGCTTTAAAACCAGTTTTATAATAAGGACCAACAGGTGAACAAATAACGAATAAAAGTGCTTCATCAGGAGTATGAACACCTAAACCTGCAGATGTACCAATTAAAGTTGGTCTAATATACATTGAATAACCTTTTTCTGATGGTATAAATCTATTATCTAATTTTAATAATTCACCGATTAAATTAATAACAGCTTCAGAATCAAAAGTTGGTAAACAAATTCTATCAGCTGATTTATTCATTCTAACCATATTTTTATCAGGTCTAAACATTCTAATATCACCATTTTTATCTTTATAAGCTTTTAAACCTTCAAACAATTCAAATGCATAATGGAAAACACATGATGATGGATCAAGAGCTAATGGACCATAAGGAACAATTTGTGGTGCACCCCAACCAGATTTAAAAGAGAAAGGAATTTTAAGCATATGATCAGTAAAGGTTTGACCAAATACTAATTCTTCATTTGGAATTCTTTCCTTTGGAGAAGTAGTTGTAGTAATTGTAAGTTTAGTAGCGTCTAATGGAGCTAAATTTGATGACATTCTATTAAAATTAGATCTTATTGCAACCTTTGAAGATTTAATAACAGAAGCAAACATTTTTCAAAAGGAAAAGGAAAAGAAAAAGAGAAGGAGAAATAAAAGAGAAAATGAAAGGATGGGAAATGATATGATATGAAATCTGGAGAAAGAGAGAAAATATAAACTTTAAATAAATAAATAAATAAAAAACGGAAAAATTAAATTAAATTTACAAAGAGTAATAGTAATAGTAACATCATAGTAACAATTTTAAATAAAATAAAGGGTATAAGGAGATGAAAAGAGGAGAAAAAGAAGACACACATACACACATACACTGTATAAGATCATCAATATTAACCACAAGCTACAAGATCAATAATAATAGTAATGGTAATATTAATATTAAATACTAGATTAATAGAGTCATATTATAATAATGAAAAATTTGAAAAATTTGTTTGTAATAATAATACAATTAAAATTTAATAAAAGACTCACACTAATACTCACTCTAATGAGTTGTCCACTGTCCACCCCCTATAATAATAATACATAACCTTCGTTAACCTTAACCTTAATTGACTCATAATAATTTAATTAATACCGGCCCTGTTCTGTTGTTTCCCGAAAAACTACAAAAAATGCTGAAAATTTAAAATTAGCGCGTTAAGAATTCTGATCTAATTATTTATTTAGGCTATCTATCGGTTATCTATCATCTATCACATATAAATAGCTAGTATATAAATAGTATATATATAAATAGATTAAATATCTTTACCGTTTTTCCTACTTTTAGCATATTTAGAATCTAATCTTTGTAATCTTTTATCTTTTTCTTTATCATTTTGATTCATCCTTTTCAAATCAGGATATAATCCTATTTTATCATTAACAACACTATTAAAATTATTCTCATTATTAGCAAATGCAGACTTAAATAATCCAATTTTATCTTGTTCTAACTTTTCTTCCTTTTTTAATTTTTCATTTGAACTTTTATTATTATTATTATTATTATTATTATTATTATTATTATTATTATTATCACCATCATCAACAACTTTATTTGTAGATTTCTTTTTACCTCTATTACGTTCAATTGCACTATTCTTTTCTAATTTTTCAATTTTTTCCTTTGTAATTTCAAAAATTTTATTTTGTAATAATTCATCATTTAATTCTTTACGACTTTCATTTTTAATTATACTACATTCTTTAATATAATTACCACCTTTAATATTAAATAAATTTGGTGAATTAATTGCAAATAAAAATGATTGCATACCTTGTTGACATGATTTAAATAATATCCAAAATATTGGATAAAATATTAAATAAATTATTAAACCAAAAACACTACCCATTGATAAAAATCTTCTTGTACTTGGACTTCTAACAATTCCAGGATTAATTATATTAATACGAATTCCACATGGTTGTTTATCAGGTCTTTCAAAATTTTCAAGTCTTCTTTGAAATTCTTTTGCAAACATATTTAATAAAATTTTTGATGATCCATAAATTTTCCATGGTTTATTAATTGGATAATTTCTATTTTCCCATAATAAATCATTTAAATCAATTTCACCTAAATTTTGTGATAAACATGATGAAACTAATATTCTAACATCTCTATCTGATGGTTGAACTTTTAATGCAGGTTCTAATAATGTTAATAAATGGAAATGACCTAAATAATTAATTGCCATTTGAATTTCAACTCCATCAATTGAATTTGTTCTTAATTTACCAATCGGTAAACTTTCACTTGCTAAACAAATTATACCATCTAATCTACGTGCAGGTGAATTATCTAACCATTTAGTTGCAAATTTTCTAATTGAATAAAGTGATGATAAATCACAATATTCTGCATAAATCATTTCATTATTTGTTACTTCTCTTAAATCTTCAATATAATTCGTTATCCAAATTTTACCACTATTATCTGAATTTTCTCCAATTTGTGATGTTAATAAAATTAATTGTGCACCTTTCAAAGCTAAATCATGAACTAATGCAGCTCCAATACCACTTGTACCACCTGTTATAATATAAACTTTACCATGTAATTTCCTTTCCCATGTATTTGATGATCCATTACTATATAATTTTATAAGAGTTGCTATAATTAATGGTGGTGTATATTTTTTTATTTGTTCCCAATATGGGATTTCATTTGTTCCTCTAAAAAAAACTGCTCCTAAAAAATCAAGTGGCATTATTTATATTTATTTTTTATATTTTTGTTGCTTGCTTCCCTTTGTCTTTTACAATTCAATGTTAACCAAAAACTATTCAAAAAAAGAAGAATATTATTAATAAATTTGTGATGCAAAAAAATATATAAAACAAAACAATAAAATAAAAAGTTTGATTGATGTATATTGTATATATTATATTGTATATATCGTGTATTGTGTATTGCGTATTATCATAAAGTGAAAAATTAACCCAACCACGAAATTCCAAACGACGCGTCGTCAACATAATATGTCTAATGTCTAATGTCTAATATTTTTCATGTTTCATTTTTCATATTTCATATCTCCTTTATTTTTCTTTTTTTTTTTTTCAAAATAATATTTTTTTTTCCTTTTTTATTGATTGATACATTAAAAGATTATTTAAATCTATTAAATTATTGTTTTGTATAGACATCATTATTAACCGTATAGAAGAAAATGGATGAATTAATATATTATAACGCTAAAGGTAATATACAAGATAAAAAACATTCTACTGCATTCTCGTATTTAGCTTCTCTTCATACAACTAAAACTTTCCATCAATATAGACAATCACCATCATCAAATAATGGATCAGTTAA
>JAMAJE010000306.1:0-22924 GCA_023629255.1 Pichia sp. PB3310
TATAGAGGTTTAACTCCAATGTTTACAATTAATGTTAGTGTTGGTATTATTAGTTTAGTAATGGCTTGGATCATGATCATCTTTGCAATTAAAGATAAATTAAGATTTAAAAAATTCAACACTATTAATTAAATTCTTTGCAAATAATTTATTTATTGAACAAAGAACTAAAAAAAGACAAAACAAAAAAATAAACGAAACAAAAAATATTCATGAATAACAAAATACTTTAATTTTTCAATTTTTACTTCCAATTCAATTTTGTTTATTTCACTATTATTATTATTATTATTTTCTTATTATTATTCCTATTATTTTCAAACGTCCTATTCTAACTTTAATTTTTAATTTTTTTCAACATTACTTTAGTTATTGTTGATATTTTATTTTATCCTTCTTCTATTTCAATTTGTTATGACATACTAAAAAATTATTTTTCTATACTTTCCTAATTTTATTTTATTATTATTATTACGTGCTGAAAATTCTGATAGAATTTTTGTATTTTTATAAAATTTCTCAAGTACACGAAAAAGTTAAATAATCTTAATATTTAATCTAAATTTATCTTTTAAATCTTCTAACTAAATCAGGAACTTTAAATGGTACACGCAAAACAGCAATTTTAGAACCAGCTGCATCTTTACCATCACTTTTATTTGCTACCATTATTGTACAACCTAAAGTACGAACTAATGCTAAAAGTTTTGATGGTTTTAAACTTAAATCTGCCGCCAATGTTGATAATTCCAATCTAAATTCAAATAATGTTAATAATAAAACAATTATATAACATAATAATTTATCTTCTTCCTTTGGCCCAACATTAAATGATTTAATCTCCCTATCAAAACTTGATGAATTGATTTTAGAATTACCAAACATTTGTAACATAAAATTAATTGCCCTTGATGGTGGTACATTATGATAACTTGTCATTAATTTATCCCTACGATTTAGACGACGATTAAAATAAAGTCCAACTAACATAGATGTAAATGAAATTAATTGTAATTTCCATCTCATATCATCAGAAATATTATGTGCATTAGATGATGATGATAATGTTGAACGTTCACTTAAAACATTTGAAATAAGACGTCCAAATATTGATTTTTTTTGATGACTGGATCCACGTTCTTTTGCTGGAACATATGGTAAATATTTTAATTTAGATAATAATACATCCTTTTCAATATCTTTATCTTTGACTTCGTCTTCGTTTTCGTTTTCATTTCCATTTTCATTTTCATCTCCTTTTTCATTATGAAAGAATATATCAATTGGGAAGCATTGTAAAATTTCTTCAGGAACAATTTCTTCAATTGGATAAATATCTTCAACATTTGTGGCATCGGCATGACATGGTGGAATAACTCTATTTTCTTTCTCTACCATTTTAGCCATTTGATCTCTATTTGGCATACTCTTAGTTGTTTGTCTAATACCATCAACAATATCAATTTGTGAATCTTCTAATAATCCAGCATCAATTTTATTTCTTGCAGCTTCAGTAATTGCCTTTTTAGCCTTTTTAGTACCAAATTCTTCACCCAATGCATTTCTACGTTCTGCATAAGTACCTTCAGTTGAAATATCTTTCCGTTTTAATTTTTTCACCAATCTTGCATCATTAATTAAACTTTTATTTGCATTAACTCTACCTGAAAACATTTTTGTATTTTTAATAAGTTTAATATTTTTATTTTTAGGATCATAAACACCTAAAATATATTGTGAATCATCAAGTTCATCCGCATCATATTGTAAATCATCATCAATTGATTCACCATGTAAAATTGACTTTTGTGGATTTTTAGTTGATGTATATAAATCTAATGAAACAGTTTCAGGAATTTGCGTTGCATTTGTAAATGATGCAATAATTGCATCTCCTGAACTAGTGCTAACTTCAACATCAACACTTTTATTATGTTTTCCCATTTTGTATACTGTTTCTAAGTGTTTTTTTTTTAAAAAATTTCAAAATTGAAAAAAACTGTTTTGTTTTACAATATATTAAAAAAGAAATAATCATGTCCGACTTATTGAGAAAACTGAAAATTTTTTTATACTCTCAAATCTTTCAAATCTTTCAAATTTTTCAAATTTACTTCATTTTTTTATTTTTCCCGTTATTTTTTTTTAAATGCTGCCGCTTTAGGAAATTTAAACTTGACATTTCTTCAAAGCTTTGTCAATTAGGTTACCAAAATTTTTTTTCCCTTCCTTCATTCCCAATCTTGTTTGATATTTCTAAACAATGGAAGATATAACACTACAGCACAATCATGTTTCATATTATGAAGTGCTTGGAGTAAACAAAGATTGTACAAAGCAAGATGTGAAATTAGCTTATCATAAACTTTTACTTACACATCATCCAGATAAGAAACAAAAGTCAGAGACAGAAAATAATACAATGAACAAAACTTATACTATTCAGACAATACAAACTGCTTATAAAACGCTAAATAATGATATTCTACGAAATACTTATGATGAAGCCTTGCATAATTATTACATTAAATTAGGATTAGTAGATGGAATTGGATCAAGATCTAATGGTGTTAATGTTGAAGGAATTGATAAAATAGATTTAAGCGCATTTAAGGTTATTGATGATACGGGAGACAATCAAGCGCAAAAATTTGTGCATTCATGCCCAAGATGTACGTTTGAAAATGGATTTGTAATTACTGACGAAGATCTTGAACAAGGAATGCAAGATCACGAACATGATAATAACTATACCCATGATCATGAATCAAACTATCAGCTATTAATACAATGCGCATCTTGTAGTTTATGGTTATGTGTGATGTATTCTGTCTCCGAAGAATGAACAAAAAAAATGCCAATTCTAAATTCCTATGTATATATACTAAAATTACAAAAAAAATCATCAACAACTTTCATTTAGAAATCTATTCCTTTCCTCGATGAAAACTGCATTTAACGCCTTTCCAATTAATTTCAAATCAGATAATAAACCAATATGTCCACATTTACCACGGAATCTACCACATAAATCAAATTCATATTTTTCACCATATCCATATTCCTTCCCTCTCCAATTGCTATCATTTTTGTATGGATATGCACTATTAATGCCACAACTTTTATCATCATCAGGCCTACACCGTCCACGTTCTCTTGGGAAATTCCAACCCTGATATACGACACCGTCACCAGGACCATAAAAAAATTTATAATATTCACCACGTTTAATACATTCTTTACCATCGATTAAACAATATTTAACACTTGGAACACCATTTGAAAAGACTTGTGCCATTGGAGGATATTTAATATCATCTTTACGTTCCAAAGATTTCAAAAAAAGTTTTGTTCTTGATAATGTTCGTTTTAAATAATTATATGAATCAATCCAAGAAGCCTTTGAATCACTTAATCTATTAATTTCATCAGTTACGATATCTTCAGTTTTCGGATCAATTTTGATTTTTAAATATTGTTCAATTTCATTTTTCAATTCTAAATCTTTAATTTTATGTAAATTTATTATTCCTGATTTAACATCATGTTTTAATCTAACACTTGAAACCAATGGACTTAAATTATATAAAACCCAATTTTTAATATTCCAAAAATCAATTTTATACCTTTTACCATCTCTTAAATCTCTAAATAATGTCATACCACCATTATTCCCATCTTTATCTTCACCTCCCCAACTTGGTGGTAGGAAAACATAACTACTTCTCATAAAAAAATTGGCTTCATTTGATAAAACATCTCGGCTCAATAAAATAGAATCACTAAATCTTATAGGTCCCAGAATATTACAACATGGCATTGGTGTACCAGCATAAATCATTGCACGAATTAAACTTGGATCTTTAACCATTGCACCATGTGCAACAATTCCACCCATTGAATGAGCAATTAAAATTACACCTTTTTTAATCTCTTGTTTTGAAACTAATTTTTGGATATCTTTATGTAATTGTTCGGAAATTAATTCAGGTGATAATCTCCAATCATAACCCCAAGTTCTTGCATTAACTCTTGGATTTGAATTTAATCTTTTTAATAATTTTCTAGATATATCAACAGGCCCAATATGTGTCAACATTCCATCAGAGTACATTGTTGGATAATTTTCATCATTAAATTTAGAAGGATCTAAATTTAACTTCGTATTTTTCGATTTTCCAAAAATTGTTTCTCTTGAGTTTAATTCTTTTAACTCATCTTCATCATTTGGTCCAAGTACTAAATTAATCTTACGTATATTTAAACCAGCTTCAATAACAGGAACCCAATTTCTTCTTTTAGTTTTAGAATCTCTTAAAATTGAACCTCTATATCCACCCAAAATAATAACATCACCGTCAATTTCGTCAAAAATTTCTAACCCTGGAGGTGTAGTATTAACTTGAAATGTACTTACAACAGGTGACATTGGAATTGAAAATAAATTTTTCGTCGTAGAGACTAAAGCAGTTGGTAATAAAATACTATTATTATTTTTAAATTCTGTAGCTGAATGATCAGTTGATGTGTTTTGCTCAGCAACCATATTTAATGATAAAGGTAATGATGAAGTATTAGAAATTGGTGAAGCAGTGGCTTCTCTAGGTAAAGGTAAAGTATTTGTTCTTGAAGTGAATTCAGTACTAGTAGTTGTAATCGAAGTCTCTGTTGCTGTATAAATAGCGGTTGTATCATGATTATTTTGTTTACTTATAATCTTTTGGCTTATTTTAGTTGATATTTTATTTATTAATAAAGAATTTGCCAATGCCTTAAATTTACCATCGTCTAAACTTGATATATCTCTATAATATTTTGCTTCTTCAATAGTATCTAAAGATTGCTGTCTTTTTAACTTCAATCCAATTCTATATCTTTCATCATCTTCTTCATCCAAGTTTACATTAGATATTTCATTCCAATAGACATTAACATCTGGAGGTGGATCAGGAGATTGTGGATAATATGGACGTTTAATAGGAATCTGTTTAGGTAATAAAGATGAAGGATTTTTTTTGTAAAATGGAAGAATTCTTTTTATATTTCTCAGTTTTGTTAATAAATGAGGTTGATAATGATAACGATTTTCATCCGTCACATGATTATGATTATAAAAACGTTTATGCTTAGAAAATTTGGATAAAGAAGATTTGACATCTTGTATAATATTTGTCTCATCAACAGATTCATTATTTGCAGTAGAAAATGGAAACGAAAAATTGAAAACTTTCCTTGTTTGATCATCGTCTTCAGATAAAGCGTTTTCTTCATCATCATCTTCATCTTTATTTTCATCTCCTTGTTCTTCTTTTTCATTGACATCATCAACCTTAACAAGATTATTCTCTTCCTTTTCATCATTTAATGTTACAAGACTAGGATCAGTACTATAATTTGATTTATCCAAGTGAATAGAAACAGAATTATTATTACTTTTATTCATATCTGCAATGATACTAGCACTAGAGTCTAAATTTTTAACACTTGATAGTCTGTTAGATAATTTTGGTCTAACAATTGAATGAGTCCTTGAAATAATCGGAGTAACTTTTATACCACCGATAATGGAAGTTGCATCTTCCCTTGACATTTGTCTGGTGAATTTATTAAAAGTACTGTTATTATTACTATTTTTATCATTATTATCAGTTGAAGATGATTCCGAATCAATCGATGGTTGATAAGAAGTTATTGAGCATTCATCATTATCAACATTATCATCATTATAAGTTTTATCCTGATCATACTTATTGATGTTATCTTGATTTTGCTTTTGCTTTTGATCTTGAACGTCTTGTGATGAATGTCCAATATATTTTTTACTGGGTATGTTTACCTTTCCAATATCTGAAGTGTTTTTTGACAACTGATTTTCAGAAACCGTTAAAGCAGCCAAATCGGTTTCAAGTGATGATTTATGGTTTTCATGAATTCCTGTTGCCATTGTTAATAATGGGAAGGTTCAGTAGCAATATATATAATATATGCTAGAGCTTTGAATTTAACTAAATAAAAAATATTAAATATAAGAAGAATAGGCTGGTGAATTAAGGTTGATAAATCAAATATTAAAAGATGTAGTGAAGTTGCAATCTGCGAAATCTGCCTTTGTTTGTTTTCCTCTCTTCCCAATACTGTGCAGTGATTCCTGCCCTGGATGCTGCCCTGCCCCTTCCCTTGCCCTCTCTTGCTCCCTCTCCCGAAATTTCCCCTTTCTCGATCCTCGATCATCAATCCTCAATCATCCTCAGCTAATTTCAAGCTCCAAATTCCCATTTGTCACGATTTGTGAGTTCTTCACTTTTCACAATAAATATTTTCAATTTCATATTTCCTTCGTACTGTCCGTTTTTTCTTTTTGATTTTATTGAAACATGCACAATCTTAAGTTTCATACGGGCTGTCATATTTTTCATGTTATTCATGTTATTTTGATATAGTTTACCTGTTTATGGAATGTGTCTCTGTGCAAAGAACAATCCCATCTGCTGAATACACCTCTGTACTTGTCAGGAAAAGAATAGTTTTGTTTTCTTTTTAACCAAAACTAAATCAACTTGAATCTTATTTTGACAATTTGGTGCAAATTTACCCTTTAATTATGTTTACTGTTTACACAATGAGTTTTTCAGCGTGTTATTTTCTGTAACATATGGATATTTGATTATGAATTCAGCGTACATTTTTTTTTAGTATAATAATAATCATGAAAATTGTTTGGTATAGTATGTTTAAAGTAATTAGTTAGGAAAAGAGAAGAAATATACACACTATCTTTTGAGATAGTAAAGAGCTACAAAGAAGGAAGGAAAGAAAAATAATGTAAAATAGAAAATATGAGAAAGATTGAATCAATTAATTATTATCCAGTTCTTGATAATAATTGTCTCTTTAATTCAGCATTTTCTTCTTGTAAATCCTCAATTCTTTTAAGAGCTGCTTCATACTTAGCTGCCGTGTCTTCTAATTTTGTAATTTTTTCCTTCCTCCTTTGACGGAAGGAACGTTGTGCAGCTCTATTTTGTTGTGCACGCTTTTGAATTTGTGATAATTCTGGGAAGGAATTATCTTTCAATAAAGCAGCAGCGGCAGCAGCAGTAGTAGTAATAACAGAAGTTGTGGAATTTGGTGATTTAGATTTCCGAATTTTATTATCATTTGATATTAAATCTATTGAATTTTCATTATTAAGGGAATTTGTGAATGTTTTTCTAGAATTTGAATTTTGTAATTGAGTTTGCATTTGACTTGCACTTACAATTGCACTCATATTTGCAATATAATTTTCATTTTTTAATTTATTATTATTTTCCCCAAAATTCATAATATTAGTAGTTTCACCATTATTATTATTATTATCATTTCCAATTGTAGGGTCATTATTTTCAGTAGTAGCAATGCCATTATTATTAGTGTTGTTGTTGTTGTTGTTGTTGTTGTTGTTGCTTTTATCATTTTCATTATCGACATTTGCAATTTGATCCTTATCATCATCATCACTATCATCATCGTTATCATCATCATTATCATCATCATTATCATCATCATCATCAATTCTATTAATTTGATCAATTTCATCATCGTTATCAGAATCAACATTATTTAATTTATTTTCATTAATCGGAGTATATCTATTATCATCTTTATGTGTTGACTGATGATTTAATTCAGGGTCAAGTACGGATTCTTCATTTTGTTCACTATTTTCATCTATATTGATATTATTATTATTATTATTATTATTATTATTATTATTATTATTATTATTATTATTATTATTATTATTATTATTATTATTTTTCAAGTTATGGATAGAAGTAGAAAAGTCCTTTGCAGTTTGACGTACAGGAATAACCGCTGCAGCCATGGTATCAGCATCAATGTTGTTTGAGTTTTCCATTATTGAATTTGTTATCTGTTTATTTATCTAATTACTTAATTGACTTTGCTTATGTAACCAAAAAAAAAAAAAATAAAAAAAAAAGCAAATGTTATTAGGTAATACAAATTTGCTATAGAGCTTTAAAGGATTAAGCTTTAACGCTTTAACATAATAAATTTTGAAAAACAAGATAATTGCAAAAAAAGAGAAAAAATTAAATTAAAAAAAAAAAATGCTAATTAATTAATTAATTAATTATATATATTATATATTATGTATATTATATATTATATATTATATACATACAGTGCAAAGCACTAGTATAAATTTTATTATTTCAATTTATTTTTCATTTTTCATTTTTCATTTTTCGGGTGAGGTTAGTATATAGTTAGTATTTAGTAGTTATTAATTAGTAGAAGTAATAATACTTAGAGGCTAGAATTTGATATGCAGTTAAAAATGCTGAGCTTTTAATTTTACATTATATTATTTTATATTATATATGATCTATTGATTCATATATTTTATTTTTATATCTTAAAGTTTCTTTTCTATACGATCAACTTAAAGTCCATTATTATTATATTATATTATAGAAGAAACTAATGTCCATGTCAGGACTACCCGTTTCTACCCCATCTGCGGGCCATTCAAAGTTTTCTCCTAATAATATCACTCCTTCAAATTCTAAATTTCATCATCTTTTTAACTCTCCAGAACATAATAATAATAATAATACTTCTGATATTTGGAATGATATTTCTGATTCTTCTTTGAATTTTAATATAAACTCTCATTTTAATTTAAATTTAAATTCAAGTTCAAATACTAATATTAATACAAATATACCAATTAGACCTTATTCTACTATTCCTGAATCAGCTACATCAAAAAATAATACAACTATACAGGTTAATAATAATTACACTAATAATAATAATAATAATAATAATAATAATAATCACAGTCACAATACGAATAATAATAAATTATTATCATTTACTAATAACAATTCCATCTCTGCGCCTTCATCTTCCCAAAGGCATTCAACTCCTCATTTATTGAATATAAAGAATCAACAGCAAAAACAACAGCAACAACAACAACAACATCCACATAGATATCAATCTTCAACTCATCATTTTTCTAATACACTTAATCCAGCATCTTCTCCAACATTATGGTTAAATGATTATTCTAATTCTTCATTAGAAGATATAAATTCAACTATAAATTCAACTAATAATAGTACCGGTAATAACAGTGGAAATAGTCTAAAAATTTCAAGATCTTCAAGATTTTTTCCAAGTCCAATGTTTGAATCAACAAGAAATTTTTTTGATTTTGATAATAATAATAATAATATGCAAAATATTCAAACTAATAATAAAAGGATAAGTAGTCCATTAAATAGTTTGAATAATAATAATTATCATAACAATACTTCCGGTGATATTTTTAATAGATCTCCTTTAATTTCTGATAGTAGACGTTCAACATTTCCTTTATCATCTTCAGCAAATCATATACCTAATTTAAATATTAATTCCTCTTTAAATTCTCCTACTCCAACTCCAAATCCAACCTCTCAAAATGATCCATCGAATTCACTTTATTTTAATTTTTTATCAAATAATGATAATAACGATAATAGAAATACTACTAATAATAAAACTATTACTCCTGTCAATACACATGGTAAAAGGAATAATAATACCGATACCTTTAATAATGCACATAAGAATATATCATATTCAACAATTTTTGTTCAGGAAAATAATTCTCAAAATTCAACTGTTGGAATTTCTAATCAATTTTCAAAATTCTCATCAACTCCAATTCATCCTTCTCCAATACATTATAATAATAATAATAATAATAATTCGTTTCTGAATTTTAATAATCAGGAAAATTATCAGACTAATAATTTAAATTTTTTTTCAAATTCAAAATTTATTGATAATGATTTAGATATAGAATTAGATCCAACATTTAATTTGAATGAATTTTCAGAATTAAGTTTTTTAGACCAGCAAAATTTATTATCTTCATCTCCCTCCCCATCACCATCTTCATCACTAAAAAAAAATTATGGATTTACTAATTATAAAGTTAATAAATTGAATAATAATGATAACAACAATAAAATGAATTCTTTAAAGTTTGAAAATCCAAAACCTCAAGTTATACAGAAAACTTCAGTTTCTTCTTTAAATTTATTAAATTTGAAAAAACCACCAATTTTAATTGAATCGCCTCATACCCCTATTAACCAACAAAATGTAAATCAATTGTTTGCTGATCAAAATTCAATTTTAAATGAAAAAGAGGAAAAAACCGAAGGACAGATAAGAAAACAAAAAATAGATGAAACAATTTTTAATAATCATGTAAATAATAAACCTGGATTGGATATTTTCCAAGATTCGATTTCAGCTTCTTCTTCTGCTATTCCATCTCCATCTATTCCATTCATTGAAATGCTACCAATCAACGAAAATGATAATCGTAAACTTAATAATGAAAATAATTTAATCAATAATAATTATAATAATAATAATAGTATTGAAACGAGATCAAGAATTTTACATTATATTAATAATATAATTACAAGGCATAACATAATTTATAAATCATTTATTGTTTCAGTTCCATCAAATACTCCATTAAAATTAATTAAAACGTTAAATATTCATATATTTTATTCAATTGGTATAATTAAAATTATAGAAAGAATTATATCTTCAACAAAAATTAATGAAGGAAATGAGACCAATGATTCACAGTTTTCTAAATATAGAGTCATTATTGCTGTAGCAGATTCTCAATTAACAAACAATTCTGGCCCAAATGCATCAAATTTACCAAATAGCAATACCAGTACTACTATCCATAACAATAATAACAACTATAATTATAAAGATTTTAAACAAAGATCGAATTCATTACAAGGGTCACATTTAGGACCATTAAAAAGTATTAAATATAAGTTAGAAAATAAAGATGTTAAGATGTTAATTTTTTTCGAAAGTGAGAATACTAATTATAAAACTTTAAGGGATGAAATTTCGAAATCTTCAAAAGATTGTGAAATTTTAATTGAAAATGATGATAAATTAATTGATTCAGCTATAGAGAATGCACAGAATTCAATGTCAAAAAGTTTAACAACTAATAATAAACTTGATGTTTGTTGGTACCCTGAAGGTTTTAGTTCAACATTTCATAGAAGGGGAGTTAATAATTTTATGTTTGTTAGAGAATTACAAAGTAAAATGATAATTAATCGTACAAGAGTCTCAGGTGGTGGAATAATTGAGATGGGTGAATTTAGGATTAGCATGCCAATTGAAGAAATGGGTTTCATTAATAATACTAATAATAATGGTATCGATAATATTAAGGATAATGATAATATTATTAATAATACTACTGAGAAAGTTAAAAGATCATTTTTAGTTAATATTGATTTGCGTGAACTTGATGGTAAAGTTAACATTAATAATAATAATAATAACAATAATCATAATAATAACAATAGTAATAATACTAAAGATAGCAATCATCATGAAGATAAATATGATGAAAATTCGAATGGTACGAATATGAAAAGGGATATAAGCAGTAGTGGAGAAAACAGCGATTATCATCGTAGTTATCATCATGGACATTACACTAATAGGGATAACAATAATACTACTAATACTAATTCTAGTAATAATAATAATAACAATAACCACAGTCCACATAATGGATTTAATCATGGACGTGGAGGTTACAAAGGCCATTACAATCATCACAGCAATAACTATCATCAATCTTCAGAGACAGTTAACTCAACAAGTTCTCGAGGTCGTTATAAAAAACGGGGCGGGTTCCATCGTCGTGGCAGGGGAAGGGTTGTGTAAAGTAGAACAAAGTAAAGTAAAGTAAAGTAAAATAAACTAAGTTAAAATTAGACGAAAACTACATGTATAATATAGTAAAGATTTAAAGATTTTATTATTAAAAAAAAAAAAATTAACACAAACTCTATCAGATTCATTAAATCAGTATATTTGTTTTAAATTCAACGACCGAAGTCTCTTACAGTGTGAATAAATATTGTTCATCATTAGAGTCTGTATTGATATTTTCTTTTTTTGTTTGTTTTGTTTTGTTTCTTTGTTTCTTCTTTCTCTGCTAAATCCGCCTGGATTTAGACTGGACATAACCAAAAATAAAATAAAATAAAATAATAAAATAAAATAAAAGTGAATAACGTAAAATAATTAATCAATCAGCTATCTGCGACATATCCTCACTTTCCCCAATACCACTAGCCAGAAATTTGTACACGAGGCCAGCTTACTTAGTAAAAAGCTGATATCGGGTACTCTATAAGTCCGCCTGTCGAATAGAATCATCATCAAAAGCAAAAAAAAAACCAAAATCATAAATAGTAACAAAGAAAGTATAAAAAGAAACAGAATGTGTGTAGCTCATACAAGGCTGAAACTTAACGATAACGAAGGTTGTCAACATGTTATAATTCAGTCGGAACAATTGGTTGGTATATGTGCTAATCAACGCAACACACAATTAAGTAGAGAAATGTTGAAAACAAAACAAAACAAAATAAACAAAACAAGATGATCAGTTTTTAAAAAACATTATTATGCCATAGTAATAATATATATTTCTATACTTTCTACAAGAAAAAAAACATTTATCAATTTTATTAAGTATATTTTATAAGAAAAAAAAATTAAAACTAGCGAAATCGCATCCTTTTATACTTTTCCCGGTTTTTCCACTTTTTTTAGATTTTGCGATGCACATTATCAATCAGGGTTTTTTCACTTCTTCGGCTTCTTTGGTTATTGATGTCTCTTCAGTCAATATCCTTTCATGGAGTTGTTGGACATTGAACTTACAGAGATCATCATAATATTTATGATCTATAATGCTCAGTCCAATGTTATTTTTAAAACAGTACACGTTTATAAGTATCTGAGCATTCTTGTATCGCAGTTGTTTCTGGTCTTGCCCAAAACATGTATCCATTTCTTTTTGTATTAATGCCATAAAATCATCTCTAGATATAGTATCAAAATTTCTTTTGACAAGGTTTACATTATAAGTTTCAAATATTTTTTCTTCATCTTTTAATTCTCTTAATGCTGCAGCTAACATTTTAACAAATTCAGTTTCTGTTGCATTACATGATCTGTCAATACCTACCATTCTTTGCACAAATCGTCCTGATTTATCTTTATTTGTGTCTATATCACGACATATATTAACAACCAATTCACTTGGTTTTACAGGTTGTCTTAGCTTAAAAAATGTCAATGATTCAACACCCAATGTTACTTCACGAAGTATTAAATCTTTGTTATTTCTATTATGTTTGGCTTTATCATCATTCTTTTTCAATTCAGCAATCTCTTTTGCAATTTCATCTTCCACATTTACAATTTTCTTTTCTTTCTCATTATTATCACCACCGTCATCTGCTATTGTTTCCTCTTCTTTACTTTGTGAATAATATTTTTCAATCGCATTTTGTAATAATACACGCATTTCTTTAGCAGCTGCAACTTCTTTAAATCTAGCACATGTTGCATAAATACCATACTGACCTGGTTCAACTAATGCATGACATCTTTGTCTCTTACTGTTGGAATTTCCACCGGATTGCTTTCTTTTACCCATTGTTGTAAAATCAAAAACTAATAAAGTGAAATTAATAAAATCGAAAAGGTGATATGATCGGAATAACCATTATTTTTTACAATTTGGGGCTGAAAACTGAAAACTGAAAACTGAAAACTGAAAATGAAAAATCTCGTCAACTAAACCAAACTAAAAGGTGAGGTGAGATTCTGGTTTTCCTGTTAAAACAGTAGTAGAAATTTTTTATGATTTCTTTTATATATGCTATTCTTAATCGGTCTACAAGCTCAAATGTCATCAAGTTGTCTGGAGGACAAAGGCAGTTGATATCATTATTCAACTGCATCCAATTGTTGCTGAGGAGGAAGACTTTAAAACCTTCGAGAAGAACATTTTCGACAAAGACCAAATGGAAGACATGACATGACTGTTCGGAAAACAAAGTATAGTTTGTAAATTCACCATTCGCATTTGCTTCAGGGTTGACTGGAACATGCTCATAGATTAAATTCTTAACTTTCGGATACATCAGAATATTTTCTGTTAAATTGAAGCTCTATTGTTATTTTCTTGTTTTTTTTTTAATTGTGGCATTTCAATTCAATCAATTGTATGGTTAAATAGGCTCTTAATTCATCTACATATATTCACCAAATGCACGTTTGGCTTTATCAATTTTATTTGATATTGTATTTTTTAGCGTTACCAATGTTACTTTCATTCCCTCTACTCAGAGAAATATCTCTGAAAATTCTATTTCCATTTATTCTATACTTACACCAGAAATATAAAACAATTATAACAATGATAATAATAATAATAATAATCATAATAATAATAATAATAATAAATATGTGATATTTGGATGATCTATGAGTTATTTGCCTTTTCCTCGTGTTCTAATTCTTGTTCAATTTCTCTCTTCCATCCTTTCCTTCTTTGTCTTTCTTCAAACGCTGCCCGATTAGCAACAACTCGGTCAACAATACTTGTGACATCCATATTTGCATATTTAGTCGCAGGAATTTGAATTAGTGGAATTTGATCGCTAACTAATTTATATGCATCAACAACGCTAATTTTAGTAGGTCCATGAGCAATAGTGATAACTTTTGATCCTGTGATATCTTGTAATTTATTAAAATACTCTGTCGTAATAATTGCAGGTGATCCAAGAATAATACCATCAATATATTTGCTTTGTAAAACACATAAGGAACGTTCAACAAAACTCATAATTGGATAATTACTACCTTTAACAGAATTAACTGTTAAATCATCTTCAATACCAACAACTACAATTGAATTTTTAGAATCTGCTAATTCTCTAACTTCTTTTAAAAATGTAATATGTCCAGGATTAAATAGATCAAATGCACCATCAACATAGATTATATTCTTGCCATCATTTTCTTTAGTTCCTTTGACCAATTGATGAATTGATTCATTTGTATTAACCCACACAGATGCACCTAAACTTTTAGCATCTGAATTAGTTGCATATTTTTCATACCTTTCAACATTATTTGATGTTAGGACAATTTTTTTATCATCTAATGATCCAGTTTCACCTTTAAACCATGAATTCCATTGATTTTCATCAATTGTTGGCATATGATGATCTTTTGAAAATAATAGCATTCTACCAACTAAATCAGTTGTACTAATATTTGGAGTTCTTTTAACAACAATAAATCTACCCATTTCTTTAACTTCTGCATAACAATCTTTGCCATCCTTATCAGTCGTTATATCGTCACCATGTACAACATATTTACATCCATATTGATCCATCACTTTTGGATCAGTAACATATGGTGCACTAGCAATTGAAGCTGTACACCATCTACAACCTTCAACAGCTGCGATTCTTTCATCTAAATTCATAACCGGAGGCCCTTTATTAAGTAAAATCTCTGAATCATTGTGTACACCAACGTATAATTCATCTCCATGTTGTCTAGCTTGCATCATGGCACCAGCATGTCCATGATGTGCAAAATCAAAACAGCCATCAATCCAAATACGCCTTTCATTTAATTCTACCATCTTTTCAACAATTGAACTTGATATCACAACTTAATAACTATTAACATTAAAAAACTAGATTATAAAAACAATAGCAAACAGGAATCCCAAATCTCAAATTCATGCATGTGTGAAAATCTAACAGTCGTTTAACAAAAGCGGAAATAACGTTCCCAGCATCCACAATCCACAGTTTAGTGAATTTTCCGTTATTTAAATCTTATTTTTTCAATTTTACTAATCATTATTATTACTAATCTTCTTTCTTTTTATATCAAAAAAAGATACTTTTATTTATTAAGTATGTCCAAGGCATTATCACTTCCACAAACAGGGGACTTAATTCCAATTATTGGCTTTGGTTCAGGAACCAAATGGCAATGGAAAAAGAAAGGTAATGATAAAACTGCAAGTACAGCAGATAATATTGCAAATACTGATCCCGACTTAGTGGCTTCTGTTATTCAGGCTTTGGAAACTGGGTTTGTTCACTTAGACACTGCTGAAATTTACACCACTCGTCCTGATATTGGTGAAGCAATCACAAAATATCTTAATAATCATAAAGATAAGAAACGTTCTGATATTTTCGTTACTGATAAATACCATGCAAAACCATTGAATACTACTAATATTTTACCTGATGGTTCAATTCGTGGTCCTTATGCAAGTTTGAAAGCTGGTTTGAAATTACTTAATTTAGATTATGTTGATTTATTTTTACTGCATACAATTGAAACTCCTGAAAATTTATCCTTATCTGATATATGGAAAGAAATGATTCAATTACAAAAAGATGGTTTAGCTAAAAATATTGGCGTCTCAAATTTCGATGTTCCAAATTTAGAAATTTTAAAAAATGAAACTGGTGTTTTACCACAAGTTTTACAAATTGAATTTCATCCATATTTACAAAATCAATCCCCTGGTATAATTAAATATGCAAAAGATAATAATATTTTAATTGAAGCGTATGGTCCTTTGATTCCAATTACAAAATCAAAAGAAGGCCCTTTAATTCCATTACTAGATGAATTATCTAAAAAATATAATGCTTCTATAACTAAAATTTTATTAAAATTTGTTCATTCTCAAGGATTCGTCACTGTTACAACAAGTTCCAAACTTGAGCGTATGAAAGAGATTTTAGAAGTTTATGATTTTGAATTGGATAATGAGGATATAGAAAAAATCAAACATATCGGTGATAGTTGGTTTTTCAGAGCTTTCCCAATTCCTCCATTGGATAGTTGGGATGAACAATTAAAATTAGAAAGAAAGGTGATTAATAATTAAATTCAATTTTTTTTGTAATATGATATTTTATCTTATTTTTATTTTATTCTCTAGTTTAGAAACTATTTAGACATATATATCTATATATGTATATATTTATATATTAGAAATATTTTATCTATTTTGATAATATCCAGCAGCATTTATTTCACACTGAATATTAATGAATCAATCATAATGCATTTTTTCTTGTTAAATATTCAAATCTACTAAAAGTATATCCAATAAAAGGTAAATCTGCTTTTGTATCTAATCCTTTATTCTTTAAAATTTCTCTGTCCTTTTCAGCTTGTAACAAAGCAGGTGAATCTGGAACATTTTCTAATTCATCGGTTGGGAAAAATCTAGTATCCGTAACTGATCTTAACTTTGGTATAAATGGTGCTTCAACGTTACGAATTTCATCCCAGTGAACACCTCTAAAAAATGGATGTCTTTTAATATCATCAGCTCCATTATGTCTACCTAGTCTATTTTCGGCATTTGTTAACAAACGTAGAATTAAATCTTCTGCTTCAGGACTTAAATGAATATCTTCAGGAAATACTAAAGTTTCTTGCCAATTTATGATTTTCTTATATGTTTCAGTTGGGGTTTCAGAACAAAATGGTGGCCAACCAACTAAACATTCGAACATAATGGCACCCAATGACCACCAATCACATTCTTGTCCATAACCTTGATTAATAAAAATTTCAGGTGCAATATAGTCTGGTGTACCAACAGTTGAATACGCCATTAATCTTCTAGATTTTCTCCAGGTTTGCATTTGTTGTCTATTTGACATGGTCAGATTAATAGGATCTACCAAAACACTATTTCTGCCATTTGTCATGGACATTCCAGATTGTGATTTCATTGTTTTATCACCTTCTTGTTTTAATAATTTTTTATAATAATTTGAATCATGTGTTTTATGAAAACCAGTTGATAAACCAAAATCACTCAATTTAATATGTCCTCTCATATCAATTAATATATTATCAGGTTTAATATCTCTATGAATAAAACCCAATTTATGAACAGCTTCAATTGCTAAAACACATTCTGCAATATAAAATCTTGTAACATCTTCAGTGAAAATTTGCCATTTAATTAACATTGTCATTAAATCACCACCTGGTAGAAATTCCATAATTAAATATAAATATAGTTGATCTTGAAATGAATAATATAATGAAACAACCCATGGTGAATTAGCATCAGCTAAAACATCCCTTTCAGCCTTCACATGTGCTAATTGATCCTTTTTATACATTTCACTTTTTAGTAAAGTTTTCATTGCATAAATTTTACCAGTATCCTTTTTTTGAACTAATCTAACTTCACCGAATGCACCTTTACCAATAACTTTAACAGTATTAAAATCATCTAAGGATAGTCTTGTACGCCTGAGACGTAAATAATGAGATTCATTTTTACCAAATAATTGAGTTTCTCTATTACGTCTTTCACTACTAATTTCATTACTTAATTGTTGTTCAAATGCAATTCTTCTTTGATTTCTTTCAATTGCATGTTCAATGGCAGTTTTATAAAAATGTTCTAAAGTAAGTTTAACAGCAGATGCTCTATCTTGTGATTGTTTTGAGAACCATTCAGGATGGCGTTCAAAATAAACATATTCATTTTCCTGTTTTGGTTCTTGTTGTGATTGTAATTGCTGTGTCTGTTGAGCTTGATGTTGAAACTGTCTTTGCTGCATTTGCATTTGTAATTGAGCTTGAGATTGATGTTGTGGCTGAACCTGAGCCTGAACTTGTGCCTGCGCATGCAATTGAGCTTGCTGTTGTGCTAACGCATTCTTCAGACCGATGCTTGAATAGCTTTCCATTCTTTGAATTCCATTATGGTTATTACTATTAGCAATACTTTTTTGAGGTGAATCGAATGAAGAATGAGTTGACACAGTTGTTAAGTTATTTGATCTAACACTTTTTGACGGACTTACAGGGGGTTGAGGTTGAAAGAATATATCGCTATAATTTGTTGGTGAAGAACCATAAAATCCATTATTATTTGCACGTGCAATTGACGTTGGTGGTGGTGCAATTATCGGTATATTATTAGAATTATTGTTCAAACTATTCTGATTGTGAAAACTGGATTGTGAGTTTTCATGCCTCAAATAATTTGCACTAAATGCTCCAACCGGCTGCTCTAACTGTTGATAATTACCATAACCATTATTGTAATTTTGTTGTTGTTGCTGTTGTTGTTGCTGTTGTTGTTGTTGCTGCTGCTGTTGTTTCTGTTGTTGAGTATATTGATATGATGTCGAGTTTTCGTCCATAATCATTGATTGATCCATCGTTTGATCTTGGTCCATCGTTTGATCTATAGTTTGATCTTGAAGATTTTGATGTAACTGATGACCTTCTGAGTTCATGTAACGATTTATGGGAATTTTTTGTTCCATAATGATCAATGAAAATTCTGGCTCAGGCTATAAAATTCAAGGAAAACAGCAACATTGACACGAACCTTTCGTTAACAGGTACCGTGGGAAATCAAAAGAAAGCAACACTGCCATGTTCAGTTATTTCGCGACAATATTTAGTTGTTGTTAATAAATATTGCATTTAATGTACATATATCATATATATATGGGTGGATATAATCAGCTAGTAGTATTTATTTGTTGAATTGCTAGACTAGAAACTAGCAGGATTATTTTATTACAGATAGAAGTTTGATTATAATTATAAACACATTATAACAGTAGATAAAGTACTTATCAACACATCTAGAATTGTAAAGCAGCACCCTTTTGTTTCTTATCACCACCTAATTCGAAATGCTTACATCTCTTTAATGGTAATTGAAGCTTAGTCTTACAAGCAACACATTCTAATCTTAAAACAACTTTCTTAGTAGTCTTAGCTTTCTTGTGGAAAACTGGCTTAGTTTGACCACCATAACCGGATTGCTTTCTGTCATATCTTCTCTTACCTTGAGTGTATAAGGAAGCCTTACCAGCCTTGTATTGAGTAACTCTGTGTTGAGTGTGCTTTCTACATTGCTTACCCTTACAGTAGGTCTTTCTGGTCTTTGGAACGTTAACTGTAAAATAAAATGATGTTAATATATCAGAGATTATGTTAGTATTTGCATGATTTATTAAATGTTTCAAATTTCTTTGTGTAAATTTTTCAGTTTTGTTGTTTATCAATAGTTTAATTGATTTGATGGATCTAAATTTAACCATACTGTAAATATAATCATTAACTTTGATCTTATAATAGTAATTTTTGTTCTGTCCTGGATTATACTTAATATCATTAAAATGAATTATAACATACTTTATCTTATTTAACTTCTTTTGGTTAATCATTAAAAATATTATTATCTTGAAGATTATTATACTATTCGTTCAGTGAATTATTACTAAATTGCTTAAATTTTCATATCATCATCATATTATTATCTTAATTTTATTATTCATACTCTTTTTTCATCTGATATCATAACTTATTATTTTCTGGGTCTTTTTTCAATCATATTTGACTTGTTAATTGACATTATAACATAAGAAACTTTTTTATTAATCATATTCATTCAATATACATACCCATTTTTGCTTATTATTCCGTGGTGCTACACCTATAGAGAATATAATAAAGATGTATCAAATTCACTATGTAAAATATGAAAAATCAATATAATTCACTAATACTACTAACCAGCGAGGGGCTCTCACAGCTCAAAGTGGCAGCGCTACAGGGAAGGTGGGCATAGAGAAAAAAACATGCGGTGCGAGGGTCATACATTTTGCAAATAAAAATTCTGCTTTTCAAGAGAAGCAAATTTTAAAAACTAAACCCTTAACAGTTGCACGTGATCAATTTATTTTTTATAGAGAAATAAAAAGAGAACATGTTATAACAACTATCATATGCTATAATTATGTATTTTAGTAAATTAATAGGTCATAGAGTTCATGTATTTCTATATAAATATAAAGTAAGTTCGTAGAATAAAGTGAAAAAATAAGTGTGGAGTAAAAAAAAAGCCATTATATATATTGTTGTAATTTTTGTTTGAATTCATTAATTTCATTAGGTAATTGAACATAACAATTATCGACATCGTTAAATTCATAATTTAAAACTTTTGAATAATATTTTAATTTTAAAATCTCATTATCTTTTAAATTAGAAATATTGAGGTTACTGAAAAGTTTTAAAATGCCATAAATATTATCATTTGTTAATCTATATTCTTCAATTACTTTTCTAAAAAATGAACTCGAAAAGATTGATAATATTTGTGAATTGGGTATAAAATCAATTATTAATGATAAATAATTATTTAATGATGTATTTATTGTGGTATTTGAATTTTTAATTGATTTAGAAATTATTTTTTTATAACCATGATTTAAAATAAGCTTAATTATAATTGAACTTGAATTTTCTTGAGTTTTCAAATATTTTATAAAGTTAACTAACGTTAAATCATCAGTTATTAAAACATTTTTTAATAAAATTGTTCTAATCATTTGTAATATTAAATTTTTATCTTGACTAACTAGAATTGATAAACATAATTCATTTAAATAATTTGAAAGATAAATTAAATATTGATCATTTTTTAAATTTTTAAAATTTAAATCAAAATCATTTCTAATTATAATTAAATTCCAAATTTTAATTGATAATTTTAAATTATTTGATTTTAATAAAGAGTATGATAAAGTTAATAATGAATCAATTGATAAATTAGGTAACCATTCAGTATTGTTAAATTTATAAAGCATTTTAAATGCCATAATTGGATCAGTTAAACTTTGAGATTTAATAAAAATTGATAAATAAGATTGAATTAAATTTTGAGTTTGAATTGATTCTTTATTTGGCAAATTATTTATAATTGTATCTAATAATAAAGAACTTTTCTTAAATTGATTGCATAAATTATAAGATTCAATTAAAGTTTGATAAATTTCATCATGATCAGCAATATCATTATCATAATCATTATTTAAATTTGAATTTGAATTTAATGATTTAATTTGATTATTATATAATGATTCAATAAATTTTAAATCTTTAAATAAAGTTGCAAATTTAATTAATTCAATATAAAATTTAGATTTATTTTCAATTAAAATTTTATCATTTAATAAATTAAATAAATCTTGTGAATTAATTAAATCTTTAATTTTAAAATTATTTAAACATTTAATTAAATCAATATAAATTAAATTATTATCAAAAGTTGAAGAATTTGAAGATTTTGATTGGTTAATTAAAAATAATTCCATTGCAATTTTAAAAAAATCATAACCATTTTTAAAATTTAAATTATTATAAGATTCAATTGAACCATTAACTAAACTTTCAATAATTAATTCATAAGTTAAATCATTTGGTTTTAAATTATTTGATAACATATCAGAATACGTATTTAATAAATGAGTTAATTTAATTTCAGAATTTTCATCAGTATCTCTTAATTGAATTGATTTTAACACTTTATTGTAAATATTAATTGAAGGAATTAAATTATTATTTCTCATTCTCATAAATATTGGTAAAATTTCATTAAATTTATTTAATTCAATAAATGAATCAATTATAATTTCTTGTTGTTTAATAGGATCAACATAAGAAAATGTATCAAGGGCTTGATCTATTGAACTAAAGTTTTGAATTTGGTCATTATTAATTTCATCAATTTTTAAGTTTTCATCAATTAAATCATTTTTTTCATTTTTTTCATTTGAATTATTATTATTATTCTTAGTATTGTTAGTATTATTATTATCATCAATTTCTTGAATTTTTAAAGTTTTAAAATCATTTTCTAAATTTTTTGTTGAATAATTTCTTCTTAATGATGATTTATTATTATGTAAAAAATTATTTGGAATTAAAAATTGTTTAATTTGATTTGAGTTTGCCCTTCTAATATTTAAAATTATATGATTATTTGAAATTGAGTTAATACTTATATTTATATGACTATTTTTATTACCGATATGATTTAATTTTCTTAATAAAATTTTTTCATAATCTATAAAATGATTAAAATTCAGTTGATTTCTATAAATCA
>JAMAJE010000307.1:0-15089 GCA_023629255.1 Pichia sp. PB3310
AAAACATTATTGAATATTTTTTCTTTAGAATCTTGTGGTATATAATTTATATTTTCAATATCTTTTAAAGTATCTTCAATTCTGCGTACTTGATATTTTAAAGAGTTATTAATTGATGAATCATTTGGATTATTAAGTAATGATTGAATTGTTGAAGGATAGTTTGGTGAAGAGAAAGATCTATTTAATTCAGGAGCTAAGATAGTTTGAGAAAGTAAAGAAGTATTTTTTATTTTTGGTTTTTTCTTTATTTGTTTTGGCTTGATAATTGAAACTTTCGAACTATTTATGATATTATTATCATTATTATTCTTAAGATTAATATATTGTTGAGGTTCTAATAATTTTGATTTTAAATCATTCATTGAAATTTGGGGTATTGGATGATTATGAGAATCATTAACTATAACTAAAGACCAAAGTTTTAACCGTATAGAATAATTTGCTCTTATTCTAAATGGACATACGGATTTTTTCTTTTTATTATCTTTTGATGTGGTATTAATAGTATGATTAGAATATTTACATTTGAAAACAATTTTTGTATCATCAGATCTTTCAATAACTATATCAATATTTAAAGGTGCTAATCTTTTCTGTAACCAAGGTTTTATTTGAGATTTTTCATTAAAAGTTTTATCATTAAGTTTTAATTTATTAGATGTAAAAGAAGTTGTTGAACTATAGGTATTATTATTATTACTACTATTATTATTATTATTATTATTATTATTATTATCTTGTGGTTGAGATGATGAATTAACTAGTGTTGAAGTTGGATCTGATATTGATCTATTCATAGTTGTTATAGTTGTGATATTTTTAATAGGACAATAGTTTGTTGAATAAACATAAGTTGAATTTGCATTGGAAGATGAAGTTGATGGTGGGGAACAAATAGAAGAAATTGGAGATGATATTGGAGCTAATGGTGATTGTGGTGAAATGGTTTGTTTAGATTTTGGTAAGATCGAATGCATAGAGACAGGATAATAATTTAATATCGTTTTTATAAAAATAGTTAAATTATAGATTTAAAACAGCAAGAGATAAATATTCAAATTTTTAACTGATTTGTCAGGAAATAGCAGTCAAATAAACGATTGTAAAAATTCTTTCAAAAATAAATAAAAGATAGATGATGATTATCAAAAGAAGTAATTAAGACAGATTAAAGAAAATAAGAAAATCTAGTTAGAATATATAAAATATATAAATTACATTCTTACAAAAAATGCAAAACATATATTTTACAATAGCCCAAAGTGGGAAATGTTCTGCTTTATAAATTTTTTAATCTGAATATAGATACGAATATATATATCGATCTATGATAAATAAAACCCCCTAATAATAATAAGGATATTAATTAACCTATAAGGTATAACTTGATGTAATAGAATAATTTAACTTATTGCATGCGAGGTTAATAAGGAAAAGTGCACCCCCGCCCCGGACTCCTATTATTTAAACAACCAATTACTAATTCCACTCCTTAAAAAAAAACTAAATTAAGTTTCAATCCCTTAATCGGAGACCAGTGAACCTATAAGAGCCTGTTTTTATAGGAGTCCGATTTTGTTTTAAATTGATTAATCTTACAGGACTCCGCTTAATTTGTTGAAACAATTAGTATCGTAACGCGGATACCGTATTGGGCAGGTGGGGTCAAATTCTGATAGAAATGGGGGGTGGAATGTGGAGTCCGGTTTTTTAACGGTTTTTGGTTTTATCTGTTTTTTTTTTTTCGTCTTTAATTTTTTTTATTTTTTTTTATTTTTTTGGAAAAAGTCATATACACAAAGAATCAAACAAAGAAACAAACAAACAAACTAACTAACTAATGTTTTCTAGTTAATTAAAATTAACTTGAATTTTTAAATTTTAAGATATATATCTATATCTATATCTATATGTATTGTTTTGTTTTATATAAAGTAATTAATTAATGCTTCCTCTTCTTTGATGGACGACCATTCTTCTCACGACGTTGTGTCTTTAAAGCACGGCTCTTACGAATACTTTCATTATCCCTAATCTCATTACGTCCGCTACCTTTACTAACATAACCTTTAACTTTAACGCCTCTCTCACTAGCCTTTTTAACTTTTGCCATTTGTTTATCATAGTCATTCCTACCTTTATTTGGCATTTTAGGTGCTTTTTCACTATGATGTTTAAATCTACCACCAATACGACTACCATTTAATTCTTTTTTTCCAAATTTATTTCCATAATCACCTTCTTTACCACCAACTCTAATATTACCAATATTATTCTTTTCTTTCCATTCCTCAAATTTACCACTACGGAAACTTGCTGGAATTTTTTGTCCACTTTCACTAATAATAAACTTTCTATCATCTTGTTTACGAATAAATTTATTCTTCTCCCAAACAACTTTTGGAGCTTGTTTATGTAATTGTGTTTTATCATCTTCTGCATCAATATCAAATGCTGCTTTATTTGCTTCACTTATAAAATTACCTGAACTACTACCATTACCATTAATTGATAATTGTTGATCTTGAATAATATTACGTGGTGCATAATATGGCATATAAAAATTCGGATCTTTATAACTTTTCTTATGTTTTAAAATTTCATCTCCATCTTCAAATTCTTTTAATAATTCTTCTTCATTAACACCAAATCCAACTTCTTTAGAATCTTCATCATCATCTTTCATAATTTCATCTTCTAATGTATGTGATAATCCTAATAATCTTTCCTTTTCTAATAATGCCCTTCTTTCAATTAATCTGGCTTGAACAGGTGCAATTTGTTTTCTTCTTTTATTCATTAATTCAATTAATCCATCATCTCTTTTACCAAATTCAAAAACAGTTTCTTTATTTCTTCTATTTTGTAATTTAGCTAAAAAGTTATCCTTTTCAATTTCTAAATTTTTACCAAAGACTAAATTTTGTTCATCCCATCCAACACTAACTAATTCTTTACTTCTTCTAACACTTTCTTGTGATGCAGGTTGTCTTGATCTTAAATATAATTTTTCGGCTTTATCACAAACTCCCCTTAACGTTTTAATATCAAAATTATGTCTTAATATAGTTTCATATAAATCTTCCATCGTTTCAACTTGTAATCTTGGAATACTACCTAATACCATTCTTTTACTAAATGAAACTTTAGGTTCTTTAAATTCTATATCATTAGTATCATTATTTTCTTCCCATTTTTTCCTAAGTAAATCAACCTTTTTATTTTGCATTTGTGTTAATAAAATTTTACGTCCAAGGAAAATTTCTAAATCTAATAAATATGGTAATTCACTTTCTCCAATAATTGAATATGCCCAACCTTTATTACCTGCTCTAGCAGTTCTACCAACTCTATGAATGAAAACTTTACTTGATGATGGTAAAGTATAATTAATAACATTGGCTAAAACTGGAATATCAATACCTCTAGCTGCAACATCAGTAACAACCATAATCGAACTTAATCCTAATCTGAAATTTTGTAATTGTTGTCTTCTAGCATGTTGATCTAATGAACCATAAATATATGAAACTGCATAAGTCGCAGCTTTTAAAATATTAGTAATATATTCAACATGATGACGGGTTGGGACAAAAATAATTGTAGATTTTTCACTTGGTAATTCATTTGCCTTTGGAAATTTAACCTTAATTTTCTTCTTTTTATTATTCTTTTTCCTTTCAATTTCATTTTCACTATCACTATCACTATCATTAAATGTATTATTTGCATCATTCAATTTATTCAATTGTTCTTTTGTCGCTAATGGCATTTTAATCACATCTTGTAAAATACTTAATAAACTAGCTTCACGTTCATTTTTTTTAACAGAAAAAAAACACATTTCTAATTCTTCACTAATTTTACCTTCAGCATCTAATCTAACTAAAACTGGATTAATTAATCCAGCTTTTGCAAAATCAACTAAATTACGTGGTAATGTTGCAGAAAATAACATACTTTGTCTCTTTTCAGGTAAACTGGCTAATAATTCATTTAATTGTTCAGCAAATCCCATTTCAAATAATCTATCAGCTTCATCATAAATCATAAATTCAATACTTGATAAATCTAATCTCATTTCAACTTTTAAATGTAAAAATCTACCAGGAGTAGCAATAATAACATCAGGATTATTAACCATTGCTCCAAATTGATCTTCTAATGAATCACCACCAATTAATAATAAACTTCTTAAATCAGTTCCTTTACTAAATTCTTTAAATTGTTTATGTGTTTGAACTGCTAATTCTCTTGATGGTGATAAAATAATTGCTCTAATACCAATTTTCGCACTATGAGTTTTCAATTTTTCAATTAATGGTAATAAAAATGCAGCTGTTTTACCACTACCTGTACGTGCCATACCAACAACATCACGATTTTGTATTATTAATGGAATTGTTTTACGTTGAATTGGTGTTGGTTGACGATAACCCTTTTTACTAATATTTGATAATATAAGTTTTGATAAACCAAATGATGCAAATGACCCTTTATTTTTTGCTTTACCTTGTGATGCTTGTTCTTGTGCAATAAAATACATATCTTCTTCATGTGTATCTTTACTTGATCCATCTTCTAATTCTAATATTGGAAATGAGAAATCTCTCTTCACATCTTTGGTCTTTGGATTTTTCTTCTTTTTGCCATTAGCATTATTATCATCATCTTCGTTGTCTGATGAAATAATTTCATCTTGAACTTCATTACCAAATTGTAATTCATTATCGGAATCACTGTCTGAATCACTCGATAAATCATTACCTTGATTGGTCAATGATGTCCAAATATCAATTTCTTCTTCACTCGATGACATTCTTGTATGTTTAACTACTAGGAATTTGATTTAAAGAAAACAACAGAAAAGAAATGAAAATTATCCAAATATTAAGAGTAAATTGAAAAATTTTCATTTTCTGAAATGCGGTTCCTAAATTTTTTTTCATTTCCTATTTAAGAAATTAAAAATTCATGAAGACACTATTTTACTATTTATTTTTATGATTATCATTGTTATTATTACAAATACGATTATAGTTAAATTGGTTTATTTTCATTTACTTATAACTAATTATTACAATTTTTATCTACGATATGGATGATAATTGCCTCTTCTGCCTCCACCACCTCTGTACTTACCACCTCTTCTGCCACCACCATTACCGCCACTTCTTCTTTCATTGAAACGACTGCCACCATTCCCACCAGTTGCAGCCTTTTCCCTTAACTTCTTTGGTCCTGATGGTAAATTTCTTTTAGAGTGATCATCACCATCATCATCATAATCATCGTAACCTCCACGGCTATCACGACGACCACCACGGTGGCCACGATTACTGTTACGATTACGTCTGCTACCTCTATCATTATCATCATAATCATAATCATCATTTTCTTGTGGATTTGGGACATCATCTTCATCAGCTCCACCTCCCGTGTTATTAGCATACATATTTAATTGTGCATCTTGAGAACTTGGTGACATTTGTTGGTTAAATTGTTGTTGTTGTTGTTGTTGTTGTTGTTGCTGTTGTTGCATTTGCATCCAATATTGTTGCATTTGTTGCATTTGTTGCATTTGTTGCATCTGCTGCCAATATTGGGACATGTTATTAGCACCACTAGCATTGTAATTACTAGTGTTCATCATATTTTGAGGAGGTTGATTAAAACCAGCTGGCCCAATTGGTTGATTTCCATATGGAGATAAATTGTCTAAGGATCTACCTTGATTTTTCAAATGTTGAGTTCTTGGTTCTGCCTTTTTGATTTCCATTTTTTTATCATGGAACATAACATAATTATGTTTTGTAGCTCTTTCAACAGCTTCCGCTGAATCATAGGTGACAAATCCATAACCTCTTGATTTACCTGTATCTTTATTGATCATCAATTGTGAATCAATAATGGTACCAAACTTTTCAAAATATGCTCTAAATTCTTGTGGTGTGACTTCAGCTGCAATACCACCGACGAAAACTTTACCAACTTTTTCTTGTTCATCTTTTGGAATAGCTCTTTTTGGATCAATTAATTTACCATCTAAGATATGCTTTTCTCTCATAACTGCATCAACACTTTCACTTGCAGCAAAAGTTAAAAATGCAAAACCTCTTGATTTACCGGTGTTGTTATCTCTCATAACATTTATTTCTAAAACCTCACCATATTTACTAAAATATGTCTTCAATCTATCTTCATCAGTTTCCCAGTTAAGACCACCAATAAATAATTTACCTAAATCTTTATTTGCCATATCTGCCTTAACTTCATCCTTGTAATCAGTAGGTGCTTCAATTTCTGTAATATCTGGAATATGCTCAGTAGGTTGAGGTTGAGTCTCTGTAGTTGTTGCATCAGTATTTTGTGGAGTTGAAGTTTGTCCAGGCAAATTTTGTTGTTGAAATTGTTGAAATTGTTGATACTGTGGCAGTATACCTGACATACCAGGCATCATACCAGGCATCATGCCAGGCATACCCATCATCTGCATAGGAACATTACCAGCAGCAGGTGAGCCACTTGGTTGTTGTTGTTGCTGCTGAGCTTGTAAAGCTTGAAATTGTTGCAGCTGTTGGTATGCAGCTGTATAATCAACCTGA
The DNA here is from genome assembly GCA_023629255.1 of Pichia sp. PB3310. NCBI lineage: Eukaryota > Fungi > Ascomycota > Pichiomycetes > Pichiales > Pichiaceae > Pichia > Pichia sp. PB3310. The sequence goes on from JAMAJE010000307.1 coordinate 6,609, forward strand.
CTAGAAGGATTAGGTTGGCCCTGCTCACCAAAAGGTGGTTGAGGCTGTTCTGAAGTAACAACTGCAGTTTCAGTCGAAGGTTGATTAATTTCATTATAATTAACTGAATCATTAGATTCAGTAACATTATTGCTATTAGTATTAGTAGTAGCATCGGTAGATCCTGCTTTAAAATCAGTTTGCTGTTCAGTAGCATTTGATGGGGCAGTATCAACGGATTTTGGTTGATCACCTGAATAAATGTCATCAAATAAAGCTTCGTCGTCTTCAAAATTGGACATTTTTAAATTATAAAGTGAAATAATAACGATAATTAATAATCTAGTTAATATAAGAAAATATGATATAATCTAATCTAATATAGTAAATATGATAAACAAATAATTCTAATCTATATAACTATAACCAAATTAATGTAATAAAAATATAGTTTACAATTGAAATATTATTTAGAATGAGTCGAATTTGTTAAAATTTGAAGAAAAAAAAAGTTGAATAATTTTTTTTGTTATATATCTTAATATTTTATTTTTTTTTAGTTTTTAAACAAATAATATATAATAACTGTATATGAAACAATATAAATTCAGTAACTATATGTAATATATAAGTATTAATTGAGTTGTCGACGACTCGAAACAGTTGTCCTTTGCGTTAGCAACAGAACAGAAGGATATTCATTTGCCCTCCGTATGATTTCTTGACGTTGACAGCAGAATGCTCGCCTTTTATACATTTTTTTAAATTTCCATCAACCAATTGCTGAAAAGGGAAATGCGCTAGTTAATCTTGACGATAAATTTTTCAACATTAATAAACACAATTTTTTTTAACTGCTTGAAAAGAATTAAAACAGAATATTCATAGTTTTAATAAATAATAATAGATTTCTAAACAAATGAAAGAATATCTTATATTTTTAGCGCAAAGCCATCCAGTTTTTAGAAAGGCGGAATTAGAATCACTGGCTGATCTTCATAATATTACAGCTGATTTTTCACATCATAACGTTGAACATCCATTTCTAACGGTTAAACTACAGAATGATGAGGAAGCTTTCAAGTTAATTGATAGAGCTATCTTGGCTAAAGGTATTTATGAATTATGGGGACATGGAGCGACAATGGATGAGTTACACGATGATGTCAAAAATAATATGCATAATTTCAATGGCCCATATATTGAAAATACAACATTTAAATTTGAAAATTTAACATTCCAAGGTGGTAAAAAATCAAGAGAGGAACAAATTAAACTGTTTGAAGGTTTTTCATATTTAGCGTTTAAAGGTAAAATAAGGATGAAGAATCCTGATGAAGTTTTCACAATTTTAGAACAATATTCGTTAGGTAAAGATTTACTTCCATTGAAAAATCCTGATCATATTTGGTTTGGTAGACAAATTAATTTAAGTGCAAGAAGTAGAGGTGTTGTTGAAAAGTATGACATTAAGAAGAGACCATATTTTGGCACAACATCATTTGATGCAGAATTATCATTATTTACATGTAATATGGGCCAAGTTAGACAGAATGATTTAATATATGATCCGTTTGTGGGGACGGGATCATTTTTAGTTACAGCAGCTGAATTTGGTGGTATAACAATTGGATCCGATATTGATTTTTTAACTTTAAAAGGTAAAGGACCTAATAAAAGATTAAAGAATAATTTTGATTATTATAAAGCCCCATTACAATTTTGTGATGTCTTATGTATGGATTTCACAAACAATGCATTTAGAGATAATTTAAAATTTGGTTCAATTATTTGTGATCCGCCATATGGAGTTCGTGAGGGTGTCAAAGTTTGTGGTAGCAGTGATAGCAAAGAAGGACGTGAAAAGATTATTATTGATGGACAATTAGCATACTTGAGGAAAGATTATATTCAACCGAAAAAGACCTACTCACTGGATTTATTATTAGATGATTTACTGGAATTTGCTTCAGTGAGATTAGATATTGGATCAAGATTATGTTTCTGGATGCCGGTTGCAAATGATGAGGACATTCCAACGTTAATTCCACAACATGAACAGTTAGAATTAATCTATGAATTAGTTCAAGATTTTCATAAATGGTCAAGAAGATTATTAGTTTATATCAAAAGAGATGAAAACTATAAAGGCCAAACGGTTAAAAGTGAAAACCGTGAAGGTACTAACAATTTCAGAGAAAGGTACTTTAATAAATTTTCCAAGGCAAGTAAAAATATATAGAAAAATTAATCGTTTTGTCTTAATGTAACTTTGTTTTTATTAAATTATGGATTTAGCTATTTAAACAACAAATTTAGATATATAGAAAGATAGATTTTTATAAAAATTGTCAAAACAATTATTCGTCATCTTCTGCTTCTAAAGTTTGAGCAGCAATACGATCTAAATCTCTTTGACCGTTTTCGGAGATTTTTCTACCACCATTTTCAGCAAGTTCTAAAACACCAATCTTTTCTAAAGCTTGGACAACTCTTCTGTTAACGGAACCAGAAGCATCGACGTGCTTACCTGGCTTTGGACCTCTGTTCTTGGAACCACCGTAAACTCTGTTTAATTTACCAATACCAACGGTTTTTCTTAAGTAAATGTGTCTTGCAACAGAAGCAGCTCTCTTGTAGAACCAACCTTCAGCATCTTGTGGTGGTAATTCGTTACCAGCAGAAGTCTTAACTAATTCAACGTAAGATGGAACTTCTAACTTACCTTGTCTTTGTAAGAATTGTGCGTAAGCGTTGATGAAATCTTGTGCAGAAACGTCTCTGTAAAATTGAAAAAATAAATAAAATAAAAATAATAAATGTTAGTATGCTATTTCTAAACGACTTGTTTGGATTTTGAAAATATTGACTCATATAAACCTCATTTGAATTTTGAAAAAAACATGGTGCCCGTTTTAAAATAAAATAACCTTTCTACTTTTGAAGAAACAAGAAACATTTGAATTCAATAGGCGCTGAGATTTATTATAATTTGATGCTATGTATTAAATTTAACAGAAGTTTGACGTATTGAATAACGTTAAATAATCAAAATTATATTGAGCAACATATTCAGCTTTTAATTTTTCTTGATCGATTCATTTTAGTCAAGTCTTTCTTACTTCCATTAATTCCATTTCAATAATATTTCAATAATTTTCAATCCATTTGATTTATAAAGTATTGCAACGATTACGGTCCATTCACAATTGAAAAGATACCGTTTAAAAAGCCCCGTTGATTTATTCGTATACGTACCTAACAGTAACACCTGGCATGATTATTGGTACTTGCTAACAAATAGAATATAGTCTTCAACCCCAATCTTGACTGTATCTGTGTATATAAAATTTTCATCATGATAATCTTCACTACTGGTCGAGACTGGCAAGCTCGCCATAGTAAGAGACATGGTAGAGGTGAGCTTACCCAAAGCGAATAAATTAAAATACTTGCGGTGCACGGGGTACTGTTAATGTTTTTCTAGCACCGTGACACCCTACATAAATAAATACGAGTTATTTCGTAATTTAACAAACGCAGTCACAAAAATGGGTCACGTGTAAACCATGCTGTTAAGTATAATAAATTTCAGTGAATATAAGTGATACACACTAAGTAATCTTATCATTGATTTTATTACAGTAATAGGTTTGAATTTTACATTAAACATAGCTAAGACAAACTAATTGATTCTTATATAACGAATTTAGTGATTAATATAAACGACCATTGATTAGAAAATATTTAGAGTATATGTACAGTTTTCATTATACAAGAGTAAAATATAGAACTATACAAATTAAAAACCTGCGAATTCAAAGAACTAATTAAATTAGACCTTGAAACCTCTTGATCTTCTTCTACCTCTAGCCTTTTCGAATTTTCTACCCTTGGATTGGACCTTTGGAGCCTTACCCTTGTGTGGACCGAAACCGAAATGTCTAACAGCTTCTCTGGAGTTTCTTGGACCTCTTAAGATTAAAGTGTTCTTACCAGTTGGAGCTCTTAAAGCCAATTCATCTAAAGTGATTGCTTCACCACCGTTCTTTAAGATGGTTGCCTTAGCACCCTTGGTGAATTTTAAAGCTGCAACAGTTGCTTTTGGGAAAGCATGGATTCTGACATCATCAGTAACAGTACCGACAACGACAACAGTCTTGTTAGCAGAAACTTCTGGCTTTAAAGCTCTTGCAATTCTGGAAACAGAAACAGGTGGTTTGTTGATCTTAGATAAGAATAAAGATCTTAAGATGACCTTGTTGAATGAAGCATCAGTTCTACCTATATTAAAAAAAAATAAAAATAAAATAGAAATAAGAAGTTAGTATTTCTTGCTTTGAAAAGTCAAGCCATGAAATTTAACAAAAAGATGTCAGAACTTCTACGGTTTGTCCTTTCTTTAATTCTGCTCTATAATCGCACTTATGGTTCTGTAAACAGATCTAAGCACTTGCAGAATAGAAAATTATTAACAGATTGTCTCGTTTACGAACCAACAAAACTCACCATGTAAATAATTAATCTAATTTCACTATAGTAGTTAGTAAACAACGAAGTTTTTCCAAACAGAAAAACTCCCAAAGTGTAATTATAGACAGCAAGAATTAAAAAAAAATAAGACTGTGATATTTCGATATTGTATTAATTAATACATACGTGCTAAGAAAGAGTATAACTTAACAAGGGATGCTAAGTAGACATTGTCTGACTTTGGAGCGGTTCTGTGACTGCTCTTTTCGTGTGGCTTCTTGAAGTGGTCTCTACCCATGTTGACTGTGCTTGATTGTTATAAAAAAGAGAATAAAAAGAAGAACTATGTAGTCTTTGAATGAATCGTTAGAAAAAATCAAAAGATTTCATCAACATGCAGCGCAATACAACTTTTTGTATCTAGTAGAAAATTTTAGGATTTTTCTTTGCGCGTGTAAAAATAAAAAAGGGTTTTTTGGATTTGCAACTCACGTGAAAAAAAGGGTTTGACAATATAGTGCTGTTAAGTGTCTTGTCTTAACATGTTTTCAACACACTTAAGATAATCATCAGCTTTAGTACCAAGTAAATAGTTAAATTTGACCTTTTTTATTTTAAAGACTAACACCAAAACAGCACAATGGCAACTGAGCGTTTGAAGACAGGCGAAACAAATCCACGAGGTATCCCACAAGCAAAGTTTATTGAAAACATTGAAGACTTTATAAACCCAAAAACATGTACAGACGCTGATGTCTCTAACTTTCTAAATGAATTGCAAATGCGTTTGGAACAATATAAGTTTATGGAGGAAAGTAAAAGGTCTACACTTTCCAATCTTGAAACGAAAATTCCAGATATACAAAATACTTTAAATATGTGTAAATTTCTCAAAAAAAGATCAACCGAACTGGAAGAAGGTGAAAATGAAGAAGATTTAGAAGACGATAACAAACAATTATCTGTTGATTATCAGCTCAATGACACTATTTATGCTACTGCAAAAATACCCATTGAAAATTGTAAATCCGTTAACCTTTGGTTAGGTGCAAATATTATGCTTGAATATCCGATTGATGAAGCGATTGAAATGTTAACTGAAAGGCTTGAAAAAACAAACACATCTAAATCCATAACATTAGAAGATTTAGATTATTTGAGAGCAAATATTACAACTATGGAAGTAAATACTGCACGTGTTTATAATTGGGATGTTCAACGTAGGAAGTCATTAAAGGAAGAACAAAAGCCTTAATAGACGGTTTTTTAATATAATTATTATTACTTCAGTTTATAAATAAAACACTGAGATTACTTCATATTTTATACTATACAATTAACTACCTCCTAAATGCATTTAAAAACTGTTGCCCCAAATTCTGTACCGGTGTATCTTCTCTACTATTGTTTTCATTAGCAGATAAATCAATGGCATGTGATTCATTATCGGGGACGTTCGTTAAATTGTTGCTTGGATCTTCAGTATCTTCCAACCTTGATTCTATTTGGTTCTCAATTTCATATTCTTTTTCATGTGTAAGCTTATAATATAATGGATCAAGATATCCTAATGAAGAATCAGTAAATGGGACCAATTCATTAAAATATAAAAATCCAATAAAATACCCAATTAAAGATGGGAAAATCGACGATATTCCTTCATTGAAAAACAATAATAAATAAAGTATTTGACATGAAAACTTATCTGTAATTGTAAGACTGATTGTTTCTCCCAAAGGTTGAAAATTCGCAAGGTTACTAAAATCAAATTCAGCAACGTAAGTTTTAGGTATATACTTATTATAAGGATAATATAATCCAAACAAAACTCCAAATGGTCCTGAGGGTATAAATAAATCCCATCCAATTGAATGGAATAATGTAAATGATATAATGGTTATCATTACCAAATTGTACAGAAACAATAGAATGATGATCTTGAATAATTTTAAGCTCCCAAATATTCTTTCTATGCCTTTCAATTTCAATGATAACAATACTGTGCCCAATGCAACTTCAGATTGGTTTTGAAACTGCAATTGTAAAATAAACAAACGCCAATATTGATTCCACTTGGTGATGAATGGATCCCAAGCAAACATAAAATATGGTTTACCATCCAACACTGACACCAATAGCGGCACTGCAATCACCCCAATCGTACACCATGCTGTCACTGGCATAAACTTAAATCCTGTAGGAAGGGCAACTGACATTTTTTGGCCTTAGTAATTTATAAAACAAAGTTTGATATCCTGAAATTAAATAATCTAACACTTACAAAGAGACTTGAACATGAAATCGCAAGTTATCTCATTCCAACTTTTAGGGCGTGAATTTTTGTACTTATCTATCATCAATTCAGATCTTTCTTTTCAGCAAATCTATTCATTTACTAACAACAGCACCTATGAGCAATTTTCCTAACCGACTGAGCCCACAAGCACATCAATTAAATCAACGAACGACAGTGTTAGATTTATATTCTTCTTTAGTTCAAAATCCGACATATCAAATTCCAGCAGAATTAGATTATTTGTTTTATGATATCGCCAATTGTAAAACGTCAACACCTCCTGAAAAAATTTTATCTTACTTGGCTTACTATTACCCGAAATTAAAAGCTAAACAAAATGTGGAATTACTAACAACACATTTTTTTAAATGTCCGATTTTCTTTGGATCTTTTGGATTATCAAGTTTAGAAAATAATGCAAAGATAATTGAATGTTTTCAATACTTGATTACTGAAAAGTTTAAGATCAGTCATCCCACGATTCCATTTCATGAATTCTATATATCTGTTTACAATGCATTACGTGAAGTTTCACAAACTGATCCAAGTTTCTATTGGAAATCAATTCCTGTTTTGGCTGGTTGTATAGGGGCAATATCTCCTATGAAACAATATAATGAGTTTCCTGCGTATTCTAATGTAATATCAAACTTAAACGGATTATTTACTAAGATGTACACAGATTCATTTTTACAGTTAATGGAAGCCAACTTACCATCAGGTGAATTTAAAAATACATTTTTAATATCACTGCCCTATGTTCAAGAACATTTACTTGATTCATTTTATACACAATTATCAATATCTAATCCAGCTATTCTTTCTGAATTAATGTCACTGTTGTTTTCATCAAAAGCTGGGTTAGACAAAGGTTCAATTTTGTTTTCAGACGTATCATATTCTTTTTTGATGAAATCTAAACCAGTTTTAAGGCAACTTAATAAATGGGTTTTTGTCTACGGTAGAACTATAATCGCTTTACCGTCTACAGAAAATTCTATCACACGAATCTCTGCATCTCTTGATCATATAGTTTCATTTTGCACAAATATTTCAAATGAATCACTTGAAAAAAAGCATTTTCAATCAGACATGTGGGATTTCGTAAAATACGTATTTTTTACTATAATTATGCTATTTGAACATCAAACGAACGCAATAATTTCGGGAAGATTAGGCTTAAGCGATGTTTCTTTTATGATATCTAATCAAGTTTTGCGTTCTCTGTTCCATCTTTCTTACATTTTAGATGAAATTGGAACAGGCGGCTTTGACGCTTACAATTTTGTGTTTTCATCAATGACCAATTTACTTTTAGAAAGAAAACTTGAAATGACAGAGATCCTCGAGTATTCTCTATTAAATGAAATTCCTACATTTAGAGTTGAGCTTACACGCATTGAAGAATCCAAAATGAACTTTTTTCTAAGATTGACAGAAGTGTTAATTCCTGCGTTAAAGGAAACTTTCAAACAAGCAACTCTATTTCCATTATTAACTGAGATTTTTGCTAATCCAAACTCATCTCAGAATAGTGTTGAATTTGCTCATTCGATAATGATTAGGCATTTAAATTTGATTGCAAATGACATTATTAAAATTCAAGATAGGCAAGAATATATCCGTTATTTAGAAGATACAGTGTTTTCGTATTTTGATAAAGTTATTTCGCAATTTCCAAAACGATTATCATTGGCCCAAACATCATTAATCACGCAAACATGTGGTAAAGT
>JAMAJE010000308.1:0-15080 GCA_023629255.1 Pichia sp. PB3310
AACAATTGATTCAATATTAGATGAATCAACCTTTAAAAGTTGTAAAGGTAAAACTTCAATATTCAATTTGGAGCTTACAGTTGGTAAAATATCAATTAAATCAAGAAATAAAGATTGGAATTGAAAATTAATTGATGATTGTTCTAAAGTAATTAATTTTTCAAACTTAATGGAAGAAATTAAAGACTCTAACCTGGATAATTCAAATGGTCTGTAAACTTTAATTGAAATTAAAGAGTTTGATTCCTTAAAATTAGAATTGATAGCAAATTCAGTTGGATTACCTAATAATAAAACTAAATTTTTTGGATTTTGTGCAGTATTTATTAAATCAAATTCACTATATAAGGTACCACAAACATTTTTCAAAGCAGCAAAGGCATCAGATAATGAAGTAGATTCAAAAGTATCATAAACAGACTTAATATTGGAGAAAGTATAATATGTAATATCATAAGATTCAGGAGATTCAACATAGAAATGAATGACAGATTTTTTTGAAGTGTTAGAAATCAAAGTTGCTAAAATTGTAAAATCAATTGTTTCTTTAATATGAGTTGAAACTAAAATATCAAAACCTAAATCTTTGCAGGCAGTGACAATTGAAAAATCATCATTTGAAATTTTAACGTTAAGATTATAAATTTTAGTAGAATCTTTCTTTAACAATAAAGGTAAAGCCTGAACAAATTTTTTTGAGTCTAAATTTGTAATTATTGATTTTTCAGCATCAACAAAAGTTAAAGCATCATTTGAAGATAATTTTTCAGTTGTTTTATCAGTAATTTCAGATGATGGATCAACAATGTATGATTTTAAACCTGAAATTTCAGATAAGGTTGCAGCAATGCTTGCAATGGCTTGTTCTTGTGGTTGAGCCATGTTTACTTAGCAAAGCTTTTCTTTATTTTGTTTGTCAATTAAAATTAAAGAAGAAAAAAAATGACTATAAGAGAAAGAAATTCTATATATTGATATATGAAGTAAAATTTCAGGCTAAATATATTCCATCTGATCAGTTTGTCTTCATAACCAGTAAAACATGTTGCAAATCAAATTTTGCTAGTGCGCCACACTTCTTAGAACCCCGTAAAGATTGTAAGAGTTAAATATGACACACGTGACAGCGCGCAAAGATTCATAAGAACACAAATAAAGAAGCATTACCCTTTTTGGAGTAGTGTGCATATCAATTTCCGGATTTCCTAAATAAGCAATTTTAGTTCAACAATTTTTAAAAACAGAAAGAATCGATTAATCTGAAGCAGAAATTTTAAATACTATTAAAATTAATCAAAGTGTAATCATTAAATGATTATACGAAAAATATATTATAAAATATAAATACCTTGGGTTTACAGTATAAAGCAAGAAATAAAAATATTATATTCTAAATTTGAAGAAAAAGTTCAAGTAAAAGTTAAAGTAAAGAGATAAAAAGTTAAAAATAAATTAAGATGTTGAAGGAAGTGAAGAAAGAAAAATGGGTAGATGTCTAACTATTTGAAAAAAGACAAATTTTTTTTTAAGGATTAAAAAGATCAAACTTTTACATCTCTCGTGGTTTGCTTTAAATATTCAAGCTGTTTTTTGACTTCCTCACAAACTTCTTCAGAAGTTACACCATGGTTTTGAAATGTAATAAAAGTTAATTTGTCCTCACATAATAATTTTTTCATATTTGTCCAAGCACGTAATTCAAAATCATATTTTGCTTGATCAATAAATTTTTCTCCATACATTCTATTTCTTTCTCCAGTATTGTGATCGATAATTGCTTCTTCTTTAAATAATTTCCATGGATCCATTTTTGGCCTATTAGCATGTACCATAAATAAATCAGGCTTTTCTTTGACTTCAACATCTTTATCTGCATATTCAGAATATAACTTATAATCTTGAATTGGATTAAATTGGCCCATAGCAAAAGCTTGAAAACTATTATTCTTATATCTACCTAAAGAAATAAGTCTTTTTTTAACAGCATAATAATCTTCTCCCAAGGCATATGCGGCAGCAATAAATGTTTCTTTATCACCCTGACCAGCAGCACCTTGTGATAATAATGGATAATAAAATTCAGGACCATGTGTATTATAATACAATGATAAAATAATTGATCTAAAATGTTTCCTTTTAGAAATAACAACTTGACCGGATTCACTTGTTGGACCTGGTAATGTTCCTTCTAAATGATGATATAATGTTACATCTTCAGGACAAATTTCTGAAAACTTTTTACCATATTCGGTATAGCCGAAATCACGACGTTTATTAAAATCAATGTTAGCTCCAACAATGTCATAAAATTTTGGACTTGTTGTACGTTTCCAAAAATCTGGCCAAAATACTAATCCTGTTTCAGTGAATGGACTATTTGTAAATAACTCATTTGGATCAATTAAAGGAGTATTATCTGCATCCATTAAAATAACATTTTCAAAACTTGATAATGCCAATGCTAAACTTTTGTATTGATAACCTTTGAAATTATTTTCTTCAAAAACCTTATTTCCAACAAGTCTCGGTAAATAAATACATTTTGCATTATATTTTGGCAAAACATCACGACAAATAGTTAATTGATACTCTTCGTAAGTTGGAATTAAGACTTCAACAGGTAACTTACAACCATTATCACGTATATTCATAATTGATAACATTGTAAGCCAAGAAAATCTATTACCACCAACATAAACAATACCTTTAGAGCCTTTCTCATAAATATGATGTGGAAATTCTTTTGGCAAATGATTAACAACTTTGTCATGATTAAACTTTAAGTTATACATGGCATAATCAGAAGTTATTAAATGATTGGATAATTCCTCAAATGTTAAATAAGGTAAATCATTACCAGTTGAACCTTGAGTTGGCGCTTCATTGTCTGCATATTCATCTAAAGGGTTAATTGATGGTTTGTATTCATGAATATATTTAAAAACTTCAGAAAAAAATAACGTTCTTTTGAATAATGTTTTATCATGTAAAGAGTCAGAATAAATAAATGACATTGTTTCCTTTTTCTGATTATCCCAATCTTCATGATATTTTGGATTTGCTTCTTGTTCATTTGAATCAGTAATATTCAAATCTGTTTCATCATACTCATCATCATCATTATCATTATCACTATCACCATTAAACGTTTCATTATTGATATCAACAATAGCGTCAGGTTCACCATTGCTTTGCTTTGATGTATTATCAGAATGTTGATTTAAATTATTATTAGATGTTTCTGAATCATAATTTTCTTCAGCTGTGCCATTATTTACATCAATTGTTTCAGTTTGAACAGGAAGTTTGTTTTCAGTGGATGGATGGTTGAGTTTATTTTCTGATAATTTTTCTTCTTGAGTTTTCTCGGTAACTGAAGGGCTATTAATCACAGAATTATAAGATGATTGAAAGTTTTTTGTATGGAAAAATAAAACATAACTTACCGATAGTAATAATACAGTAATTATTAAAACTTTTTGGTATCCAGTTCTTCTTACCATTCTCCTGATTATTTATGATAAAAACGTTTATCTAAAGTTGATAACAAAGTACAAAAAAGAAAAGGGAAAACACAATTTACGAAGATAAAAACATAAAGTAAATACAAATAAATTAATAACAGCCGGTGTATTAGTCAGAAAAGTGATACTATTGAATTTGTTTGTGTTTTACGTGTATACATAAAGTTTAGCAGAAATATCCAAAATTAAGAATACTAACTTAAACAACAACAGTAGGGTTCAGTTAAGATGCGGAATATATGTAAGGGACTTGAAAAAAATTAAAAACATAAGCTTTTTAGTTTATTGATATTAAATTAAATATATTTCAAGGTATAAAAAAGGATGGGTCAAAATCTTGAGATTGCTATGCAGATATATATGCAGTATGTAATTATGAAAATTAAGGTCAGTGCTAATTTTTTTCTGCTCAATTGTTACTCATATATATATATATATATATATATCGTAAATCGGGGTCTGTGGTCTGCTATATTTTGTTTTACTTATTCTTTTGTTTTCTGCTCCATATATGTAGATGTTTTATATATTTGTATAAAATTACTAGTAATACAAACTAAAATTCCAGACTAATGACCATAACAGTTTCTCTTCAACAATTAATCCTACATACATATTAATTACATTGTTTATTTGAATCGATCTAATAACCAAAAAAATAATATATTAAAACAGACTATTAATAGATTTTTGATTAAAATACAAAACAAACAAATTTCAAAGCTAAACAAAAAAAAAATAAATTATATTGCTCAAGCAATCTATAAATTCATTCCAAAAAGCTTAATAATGAATAATTAAGATCTGTAACAAATTTTATGCAGCTTGCGCAAAATTAATTTATAAAATATGAACAAAAATAGTAGATTTAATTACCTAATTAAAACCTTATTTTATTAATTTTATATTTAAAGGATTCACATGGAACAAAACAATTGTTAAATTGATCAATTACATAATTGACCTTGAATTTATTGTGAAATATATGGTGCGTTGAAATATTATTTAAATTAACTGAACCTTTTTGAATTAAATTATAGTCTATATCTCGGATGGAGCTCTAAGAATGACTAATAAGGTTTTATGTACAGTATCGGATCACCGGTTACTCGTAATACGATGGATGTCTCTATTAGATACTATAGCTTATATAATTATCATGCATTTAGGACATCAAAATTACTAGTAGTATTACCAAATGCATTGATGGTATTAATGAATGAAGCTATAGGAAGTAACTCAAGGGATTCCGAATTAGGTGCCGTTCAGGTAAATGCTGGATCCAGAGGCTGTCGGTGATTAGACTGCAGAAAGACCATATATATATATATGTATATACTAGGTAGTGTGATAATAATAACTAATGACAGGTTTCCTATATTGTAATGTCTGGTAGATCGATATTAGCATAATTAAACTATTATCATCACATTATTGGAACCATTAATTACAATCATCCAGTTGTTACTATACAATTTAGGATATATTATTATGATGTGGTCATAAATGATTTTAAAGGGATAAATTGATATTGTATTGCATGAAGTGTGGTTAATCATATAACTAGGTATTGTGGACGCGTAATACCTGGAAACTAATATTAGTTATTAATAAACAATAATTAGAAGACCTTTTAATGGTTTATAGAAACCACTATATATATGTAGTTCTCTGTAGTTAATCGGGGATTGCGTTACTAAACCGTTTGTTTGCGTTAAATTTACTATGTTTGATAATTAATATTGAAGAGTTTTTTTTTCTAACTTTAAGATTTTTATTAATTCTTCTATCAAATTTTGTTAATTAATCAAAAAGATGGACGATGTACAAATAACAGGTGTGACAAAAATACAAAAGAAAAAAAAAATAAAATGACATAAAAATTGTTTTAAATAGTTGTTGGATCCCTTTCTTCAAATTGAAGGATTAAATCATCTTTTGGGAAAATAGTTGCAAAAACTTTAACTTCTTCACTTAATGGTGTAACAGTATGTTTAAAATTTGTAAACATACAAGCTTTACCAATTAATGCAGTAAAACTCATCATAACATATGTTTGACCTAAACAAACATGAGTACCAGTACCGAAAACTAACCAATTTTTTTTCGCTTCCCAAGCTGGTGAACCAGGAAGCCATCTTTCAGGTATAAATTCATCAGGATTTTCATAAACTTCTGGATCATGTAAAGCTGGATAAACACTTGGAATAATCATTGCACCTTTTGGAACTGTATAATTATCAGTAATTGGATATGATTTTTTTGCAACATATGGAACCATAATAACTGGTGGTCTATATCTTAAAGTTTCACGAACTACCATATTAGTATATTCCATTTTATCAATTAATTCAGGAGTTAAAGGAATATTTGGATTACCATTTCTAATTCTTAATTGTTCTTCTCTAATTTTTTCAGCAATTTTTGGTCTATCAGAAATAAGTTGAAATAACCAACAACATAATGATGATGAAGCATCTTGTGATGCAAATAAAAATGTGAAAACAGCTTCTGAAATTTCTTTATTTGAAAATAATCTAACTTTTAATTTAACTTCTTCATCATCATTTAATTTAATTTGACCATTTGATTTATACATTGATAAAATCCATTCATCCATAACACAATTTGGCTTTTTACCCTTTAATAATGCATCTTTTGACATTTGAGAACATGATTCAAAAATTTTCATTGATTGATCTGCTATAACTTTACCATACCAAGTTTTAGTATAAGGAATTATAATTGGAAAATTAACTAATTCTAAAGCAGCTGTAACTTTATAATAATTATCTGCAATCATTTTAATTTGATCTTCAGTAATATAATCACCACAAAAAGTTCTTAAAGAAATTGCACACATATATTCTCTAAATTCAGGGAAGAAAACAATTGGTTTATCTTTTGAAATTTCAACAAATTTTTTTAAATATTTATCCATAACTTTTTCTTGTTCAGGAATATATAATTCTAAAGCTTTTTTAGTAAATAAAGGGTTTAAACCTTTTCTATAATCAACATGAGCTTTACCATCAAGGAAAACCCAATTTGTTGGTCTTAAAATTTTAACTGCAACATCAACAACACAAGGTTTAACAAATGAAGGTGATTGAAAAATTTTTCTAGCTAATGTTGTATCTGATGCAATAACAACAAATTTATGAAAAATTGAAACACATGATAAAGGACCTGAATTCCATTTTGCAACATATTCTTCAAATTTTGGATCTAAACTTTCTAAAAATGGTCCAATAATTGGCCAAAATTTAAATTTTGGACCTGCAATTGATCCTTTACTTAATTGGTAACTAATTTGATCATATGTAATTGCAACAATTAATAATGAAACAAAAATTTGTAACCAGGAAACTGATGATAATTTTGATAATAAATCTGAATTTTCAATAAATATTTCAGTTGAATTATTATTAACTGTATTTAATGCAGCGTTTATATTTTCATTGACGGTATCCATATTTAATTAAATTTCTTTACCTCAAAATTTTATAATTTTAAAAAACCGTAAAAATAATCTATATGAGATAAGAATAGTTAATAACACTATTGATTTATAAGAAAAAATCAATTTTAATTAAGTTACAGATACAGAGAGCTTATATATAAACGGTTAAACAAAAAAAAAAAAAGAAAACATTAGTCTGAACAGTTTTTTTTTTCTTGTTAATGTTTGTTTGTCGTTAATGTCATATCATATCATACTTAATAATTATTTATTAGGAGCGAGCGACAATATTAAAAAATCGGAACGATTTAAACGATTTATACGAATTTTATAAAAATCATAATATGTATACGTATATATATGTATATAAGAATATTTTTTATACAGCTAAATTAATATTATAAATGAATAAATTAAATATTTAAAGTAAATTGATTATTTTCTAAAACAACATTATACCAAAGCATTGTTAAAACAAGTGTAAATATAAATTCAACAGAATATGCAATTGTAGCTGAATGAGCAGTTTCACTAAATATATAAGCACCAAATATAACAGTTGAAAATAATAATGTAAGTAAACCAATTGTAATAAAATAAATTGATTTTAATTTTTTATCATTAATTGTAAATGATGTTATAATTGCCCATATAAATGATAAAATAAAAATAAATAAATATTCAATATAAATTATTGTACTTAAAAAATCTGTTGGTGTATCACCAATTAATGAATAAATTGATGAAGTTTCAATATCATATAATAACATTTCAAATATTAAAATAATACAAATTAATTTAATTAAATTTAATTTATAATTTGAATTTTTAAAACCACTATCAAACCAAGCACCAGCACTAAATAACATTAAATTATAAATTAACCAAATTGTAATTAAAGTTGAAGAAATTAATGAAATTAAATTTGTTAATGGAACAAAAATTGAAATTGTTGAATAACCAAATTTATTTAATGTTAAATAATTTAAAGCATTTGATAAATAAACAATTCCATAACACCAATAAAATAAAATAAATTTAAATTGTAAAGTATATTTTTTAAATTTTAAATTATCAATTGTAATTGAAGTTTTTTTATCATCAATTTGAATTTTTTTATAAATTAAAATTGATAAAATAATTGCAATTAAAAAATAAATAATTGAAAATATAACAGATGAAAACATTCTACTAAAATCACTAATTAATAATTTACCATAAGATTGAATCCAATCAACTTCAATATTTAAAGATTCTAAATTTTCAGGAATTTCAGAAGTTAAAAACATTATACAATAAATACCAGATTTATCTAATTGATAAATATGATCATTTTCATCTAATGTTGATAACATAAAACTTTCAATTGGATAATTAAAAGAATTTAAATTAATTAAATCAGCTAAAGAATTTTTTTTTAAATGAATTTCATCAGTTTCATGTTCACAAAATTTATTTGATAAAGCTAATTCATCACAAATTTTATAATAAGGATTTAAACCAATTGTAACTTTTTTCATATCATCACCACCCATTATAAGGGTATAAACTTCAATTTTTTTTTCTAAATTTTCAATTGTAGGAAAATGAATTTTAATATAAGGATCATTATTACGAAACCATTTTTGAATTGAATCTTCAGAATTCGAAACATAAGCACATGTTTGTAAAACTTTATTATTATTAAGTGAATAGTAATCAATTAAAGCATTTGAATATGGAAGCAAAGAAGCTAAAAGCAAAATATATATGATAATAAATTGTGAGAACATTGTTTTTTTGAGAATTTTGCCAAAAAAAAATCAAGTTAAAATTTCAATTCAATAAAGATTAAAGGATATAAATAATAAGTGTATAAAAACAATTGATTATGTTATAATATGTTTATGACAAGATGACAAACAATACAAAATAAATCGGAATTTGAGATTCTTAAAAAGAAAAAATGAAAAAATGAAAAAATGAAAAAAACATGTGTAAATTTGAAATTATAATTTAATAATAATAAATAATAAATAAATAAATAAATAATAATAATAATAATAAGAAGAGCGTGCAAAAAAATAAAAGTTGAGGAGAAGGAGAAGGAGATGGATCAGTCAATCATTATTAAAGGAAAGGAAGGGAAAAGATGAAAAAAGGAAAATAGATTAATTACTTGATAAAATTTCAATAAATTTATAATATGTAAATATATAATTGGTAAATTATACATACACTATTGCAGATGTAATTAAAAAATGAATGAAATATATTAATCAAATCTAAATAAACTGTGATATATAAAGAACATTTTTATATATATATATATAAAAATATTTATTTATCTAATCTATTTTAAAGCAAAGTAAGCAACTGCAACAACAGCAACTAAACCAGCTGCAATTAAAACAACATTTGAATCTTTTGTTTCACCAGAAGCAATTTTAGAATTTTTATTTTTAACACCACCAATTAAATCACCAATATATAAAGTTTGTAATATTTCAATTGCATCTTCTGAATGTCCAATATCATCAAAAGCTTCAGTTGCATCTTGACCAGCACAATCTAGTATAACTTCTTCACCACCTGGATGTTCATCAAGATATGCTGAGACATCATAAACTTTTTCATTGTAAATGATCCAGATATCATCTCTTGTAGTATGTTCTGCGACTTGTTCAGCTGTGAATTGTTTAGACATTATATTTTTTGGAGAATTACTAACTAACTTGTAAAAAAAAAGAAAAAAGAAATAAAAAGATAAGAATGGAAGAAAAAAGATTGTATAATAAGTTGAAAGAAGAAAGAAACTACAAAATAACAAAACCACTTATCAGTTGAGTTGAATCAAAACGAGTTACAAAAGTAATCAAGAAAAAATAAAAATAAAAATAAAAAAAAGACAAAAATGGAAAAAAATGAAAAAATAATTGTTTCCCCCTAAAATTTTTCTAATTTTGATTCCCCTTTTGGGATAAAAAATACGACGTTTACGTTTCTTTTGTTGCGTCGATCGACGGCATTTTTATTTTTAAAAAAACAAAAAATTTTTTTTTTGATTTTTTTGATTTTTTAATTTTTTAATTTTTTAATTTTTTCATTTTTTTTTCTTAAATTTTTTTTTTTTAATTTTTCAGTTAAGAATAATCAAATTTATAAAGATTGTACAATAGAATATTATCATTAATTAAATTCAAAACAAACTATGGCTCGTGTTACTAGATCAAAGACAGCTAAAACGGAAAAAGTTTCTAAACCTGTTTCAACAAAAAAATCTATAGATTCTAAAAAATCTGTTCAATTAAAGAAAGATTTGCAAAAGGATGATGATAATAAAGAAGTAGAAAATGATTTTCAATTACCGTCTGATTCTGATGAATCCGATGATGAAGAATTTAATAAAGATGAATCCAATTTAGGAAATCAAGATAAAAATGAAAATGAAAATGAAAATGAAAAATCACTTGAAATTCATAATGATATAATAACAAATGATAAAAATTCAAATTCAAAAACTTCAATTTCAAATAAATCTGGACATACAATAATTAAATCATCAAATTCTAAAAATAATAGTAATAATAACAGTAGTAATTTAAAATCATCAAGTTCAAAACGTGGAGTTATTTATATTGGTAGATTACCAAGTGGATTTGAAGAAAAAGAATTAAAAAAATATTTTCAACAATTTGGTGATATTACTCGTTTAAGATTATCAAGAAATAAAAAAACTGGTAAATCAAAACATTATGCATTTATTGAATTTAAAGATTTTGAAGTTGCTAAAATTGCAGCTGAAACAATGAATAATTATTTATTAATGGGACATTTATTAAAAGTTTCAATTTTAACTGATGATAAAATTCATGAAAATTTATTTATTGGTGCAAATACAAAATTTAAGATTATACCTTATAGTAAAATTAATCAAGCAAAATTTGAAAAAAAGAGAAGTGTTGAAGATTGGGAAAAGATTAATGAAAATCATAAAAAGAATTTAAAAAATAAACAAGAGTCCTTATCTTCTATGGGTATTGATTATAATATCAATGATTTATAATTTTAAAGAATATTTCTTTTTTTAACTTTTTTTCTATAAATTGAATTATAATAATTTATAAAAGTTGCATTGAATATTTAAAATTTCAAGTAATAAGTAATAAGTAATAAGTAATAAGTAATAAGTAAGTAAAATAATAAGATTTGAGATTAAAATTAAAAGAAAAATAAAAATAAAAATAAAAATAAAAGAGTAACTATTTTTAATTTTTTTTTTAATTTTTTATTTTTCATTCCCTTAATTAATTAAACTCCTAAACTGTATATATATATATAATAATAATAATTATGTTTAATCATCCAGTTCATAAATTTATTAAACAATATGAATTTATATTATGTTCAAATTCACCACGTAGATTAGATATTTTAAAACAAATTGGATTTAATCCAATAATTAAAAAATCTAATTTTAAAGAAGATTTAGATAAATCATTATATATTGGTAAACCAATTGATTATGTTAAAGATACATCATATTTTAAATTAATTGATGTATTTGAATCAATTAAAAAAGATAAAAAGGATAAATCAATTATTTTATTATCTGCTGATACAGTTATAATTAGTGGTGATAAAATTTTAGAAAAGCCAGATAATTATGAAAATAATATTAAAATGATTAAAACATTAAGAAATTTACAATTAAATGGTGAAATAATTAAAATTGTTACATGTTGTACATTATTAAAATTTAAAAATAATGAAAAAATAATTAAAAAATTTGAATGTTCAACTGAAATTAAATTAATAGATAATATTTCTGATGAATTAATTGAACAATATTGTCAAAGTGGAGAAGGATTAGAAGTTGCAGGAGGTTTTAAAATTCAAGGATATGGAGCAATTTTATTTGATTCAATAAATGGAGATTTTTATAATTGTGTTGGATTACCTGCAAGTAAAGTATTTAATGAAATAAATGATTTAATAAATGAATGAATGAATGATTTAATAAATGAATGAATGAATGATTTAATAAATGAATGAATGAATGATTTAATAAATGAATGAATGAATGATTTAATTAATAAATAAATAAATAAATGTTTTATTATATTATACTATTATAAATTATTAAATTGTATAAATATATATACAAGACCAAAAGATATATATAAAAAAGATAAAGATAATTTTATAAATTTTTTTATTATTTCTGTCATTTTTTTTAAATTAATCAACTTAAACAGATGGTAAAGGAGATAAAAGGGCAACTAAATTTGGTTTATTTGTAGTTGAAGCCCAACCTAAGTAAATAACGAAAGGTAACCAACCATAATGAGTGATTGTTTGAGCTGTTTCAAAAATTTTAGTGAATCTTTCCTTAGATTCTTCAGAAAGGTTAAGTCCTGCCATATTGTTTATTGTATAAATATAGTATTATTCAATTTAATTATATAATTATAGAAAAACAAAAAAAACAAAAAAGAAAAGGATTGAAAATTTAAATTAAATCTAAAGTCAATGAATAATATTAAATATAAATATCAAATTCCATAAGTCATCATCATCAAACCAAAAGAAAATTCATGTAAAAATTAAAAAAATTAAAAAAATTAAAAACCACCGTCGATCGACGCAATCAATCAAATAAATCATTTATAATTAAAATCCCACACTTCTCTTCTCTCCTCTTTAATATCCCTCACTCCTCCTTAACTTATTTACCTTATCCATCAATTTCGGCCTTTTCTCTTCCTTCTGGAAGTAAAGAAGTCTATTTATATGATTTATCTTACATCTCTATTGTATTAATTTCTTTCTTATTTACTGTTAATTTCTTTAAATTTAGTTTTTTTTTACCAGTATTTTAGTTGTTTTAATATTAATATATAAATTTTAATAATCTTCTTGATTTACTATTCTTTTTTCCCCTTTCTTATTATTTCATTTTATTTTCTTGCTTGTACATTTAGCAAATATATTTAACATAAGATAAAATAACATACCATACCATATATAAAAAATGTCTGCTATTTTATCAGTTAGAACTCAACCGGTATTACGTTGTTTATCAACAAGATATATTCAAAAAAATTTGGCTTCTTCTATTCAATCTCAATTCAGATTTTATGCATCATCTAAATTTCCTGAACATACAATTATTAATATGCCTGCATTATCTCCAACAATGACTGAAGGTAATCTTATTAAATGGCATAAATCAATTGGTGATAAATTATCACCAGGTGAATCAATTGCTGAAGTTGAAACTGATAAAGCTTCAATGGATTTTGAATTTCAAGAAGATGGTTATTTAGCTAAAATATTAGTTAATGATGGTACTAATAATATTCCTGTTAATAAACCAATTGCTGTTTATGTTGAAGAAAAATCAGATGTTGCTGCTTTTGAATCATTTACTGCTGCTGATGCAGGTGATGAAATTTCTTCTTCTTCTACTTCTACTTCATCATCAAATGAAGCATCAACTCAAACTGAACCTTCTAAAAAGGAAACTGCAACCATTTCTTCATCAAATCCAAATTCAAACCCAGTATCAATTAAAACTTCAATCTCAACTGATAGAATTATTGCATCTCCTTTTGCAAAAAAAATTGCTCTTGAAAAAGGTATATCATTAAAGGGTATTCAAGGTACTGGGCCAAATGGTAGAATTACTGCTAAAGATGTAGAAAATATTAAATCAAATGAAATTAAATCATCTGAAACTATTTCAACTTCAACTTCAACTACTTCTACTACATCTACATCTACATCTTATATTGATATTCCATTAACTAATATGAGAAAAGTTATATCAAAAAGATTAACATCATCAAAACAATCAGCACCAGATTATATTATTTCATCAACAATTTCAGTTTCTAAATTATTAAAATTAAGAAAATCATTAAATTCTACAAGTAATGGAGAATTTAAATTAACAATTAATGATTTATTAGTTAAAGCAATTTCTAAAGCTGCATTAAGAGTTCCTGAATCAAATTCTTATTATTTAGAAAATGAAGAAATTATTAGACAATTTAATAATGTTGATATTTCAATTGCAGTTTCAACTCCAACTGGTTTAATAACTCCAATTGTTAAAAATTCAGATATTAAAGGTTTAAAATCAATTTCTAATGAAATTAAAATTTTAGGTAAAAAGGCAAAAGAAAATAAATTAAAACCTGAAGAATTTCAAGGTGGTACAATTACAATTTCAAATTTAGGTATGAATAATGCAGTTTCAATGTTTACATCAATTTTAAATCCACCACAATCAGTAATTTTAGCTATTGGTACAGTTGAAAAAAGGGCAGTTCCTGATAAAGCAAATGAATTTGGTTTTATTTTTGATGATGTTATGACAATTACTGGTACTTTTGATCATAGAACTATTGATGGTGCAAAAGGTGGAGATTTTATGAGAGAATTGAAAACTATAATTGAAAATCCATTAGAAATGTTATTATAATTATAATTATATAATCTAATTTAACTTAGCTTACGTATAATTTATATATATGTATAGTATTATATAATATTATATTAAAAAATTTAAAAATATTCAATTTAATTAATATGCATGTATTTTATTGTTAATACATGAAAATTTGAAATCTCCGCTTTCTGCGCTTTCCCTGCTACGCCCTACGCCCTACGCCCTTTTCAGTTATTTTTTCAATTTTTCCAGTTTTTCCAGTGTTTTTTCTGATTCCAAAAAATAAATTAATGAAAAAATGAAAAAATAAGAAAATAAAAATTTAGATCTTTTAACTATCTATTGGTCGATCGATGATCAATTATCTTTAATAATCTAATCTAATTTTTTTATGTTAGATTAGATTCCATTTCTTCAAATTCGATTTTAAGGTTAATAATATAAAAGAAATTGAATAAACAAAAAGTAATAATCAAACAAAAAAAAAACAAAATGGAAGATCCAAAGTTTGCATTTTTTATGTTTGGTATAACATCACTCGTGTTTTTATCACTGCTTCTTTTCTCTTATATTATTTTTACTTTTATACTTAAAGATGATGAATTTGATATTAATGAAAATAATTTACCAAATAATTTAAAAATTGATTTTGAAAAAA
>JAMAJE010000309.1:0-15040 GCA_023629255.1 Pichia sp. PB3310
CAAAATACGATCTCTTGTTTTCATTAAATGATTCATAATATGTAAAATATAATAATCTTGATATTTGGATTTAATATTTTCATTATTTAAATATTGAAAATTAAGAGTTTTATATGTTAACATAGATTCAATTAAATCAATATCTAATTCATCAATATTTTTCAAATTATCAAATTTTTCTGTAACTTTACCTTTAACATTGTGATATTTTAATTTCCTTTCTAAATTTCTCCCCGAATTACTATTTCCTTCAATTAATTTTTCATTTACTTGAGGATATCCATATTGATATTTAATATATTTTTCATCTTTTTCATCAACCTTATCATCATCATCATCATCATCACTTATCTTTTCATCAATTGATATTTCTTGTTTATTAAATAATCTAAGTTTTCTTTCTTTGACAGGCAAAGATTCGTACTTATCAATTATTTTTGAAATTTCATCTTCTTGATTGAAATGAAGGTTAAATGCATCAAATTTGTTAAGTACATCAATATCGTCTTGTTCTTTTTCATCATCATCAAGAATTTCTTCTTGTATATCTCTAAAAGAGCCAGTATTATCTTCTTTTCCATGATCATCATCATCATCTTCATCTTCATTACTGTCAGTAGCATCATCCTGCTTTTCAATATCTTCAATATCTTCATCATCTCCATCAACATGAAGTTCATCTACATCATGTTCGGATTTAAGCAATGTAACTAACGCAGAATAAGCCATTTTATTTTCACCTTTATGACTCCTCTTTGAAGCAATGTTAACTTTCTTCTCACTTTCATTATCATCACCAAATTCTCCTCCTTCTTCATCATCTTCTTCTTCAGATGCAATCAAATTTTCATTTCCATTATCACTTTCATCATCTCTAGTGTATTGTTTTAGCGGAATCTTTCTTTTTGTTGTTCTAGTGACTGATCTGAGCTCTGCCCTTCCAAATTTAGACTTTTTCTGTCTTTTAACACCACTTTCGAATGTACGTCTATCTTCTTCAACCATAATGACAGTTATAAATATCAAAACTTAATTTAAACAAATACCAAATAAAAGTGAAAAAAAATCTTAAATCTAAGAAATTAAGAATTTTTTTTTAAAAAGAAAAAATTAATTTTCCATTTTTCCTATTTAGGCGATTTCTCATTTTTCTCAATTTTTTTTTCTTATTCTCTTATGAAACACTTTTTAATCTTTCAGCATAAATTATCTACATCTATTTTCTGTCATGGGAATTGTAATTCAATCATTAAATTATATTCTTCATTAATTATGCAATTGTCAGTAGATGCAGAACAAAACGAACTTTCGATGGATCAAAACACAATACAGATGAATTCTAATCAAAACATAGAACATGAAACTGAACCACCACTTAGATCATCATCATCGCATTCCAGCATCAACAAAAGATCATCAAATTCAATGAAACACCCAATACTTCAGGCTAATCAAAAAAATTCATATGATATACCCGGTGCATTTATACAATTTTTACGTGTATTATTCTCTACAATCTATTTAGTTTATATTATTTTAACAATACCATTAAGTTTTGAAGTTGGTGGACTTAATTGTGGCTTAAGTTATTCATTAACTATACTTATATTATATTTTTGTTTGGCAACATTAAGAGTTTTAAAATATCATCGATTTATTTCAAGTTTTTTATATTATTTACAACATTTATTTTTACCAACATTATTATCATTTTTTTTAACATTATTCAATAATAATAATAATAATATTAATAATTCAAATTTAAATTTAAATTCATCAATTATAAATTTATCAAATGCTACAATTTTTGAAAAAATTTGGTGGAATTATATGATTGAATTTTGGAAATTTTTTCTAATTAATTCAACTCCTTTATTTACTATACTGGAAGGTTTTTGTTCATTATTATCAGTTCAAGCAATTGGACAATTATTTAAATATTTTATTAAAAATAAATCTGATATTTGGTCAATTTTAAATTTAATTTTAAGTTCATGTGTTTTATCAACAAGTATTTATTTTGCAGGTAAAATTTATGTTTCACCATTAATTGATTTAGAACATGTTGGATTAATTAGTGCTTCATTATTAGGTTCTGTTTTTACATTAACAATTTTAATTACATTTTATGCAATTTATTTTAATAGAGCAACAACTTTAGAAAGTTCATTAATGGTTGCATATATTGTAAAATGTTGTTATGAATTATTCCCTGAACTGTCAAAAAATAATATTAGTTCACTGTTTAAATTTATTTTTAATGAATTTAAAAAAATTGATAATCAAGCAAAACAATCATTAACTTTAAATAAGAATCATATTAAATTTTCAAAATTTTTAAATTATTTTAATTTAAATGATATTATAATTAAATTAAAAGTTCTTTGGACAAATGAAGAAATTGTTACAAATAATTTTGTTTCAAATAAATTTCCTAAACTTGCTAATTTATTATTAGAATTTATTGAAATTTTCCAAAAATTTAATAAATTTTTTGCAAATTTTATACTTGAACATTTCCCAAGATCTTTTGAACCATTATGGGATTTCTTAAAAATTTCAATAAATAATTTAACTTTTTCAATTTTAATTCAATTAGCTTATAGAATTACAGTTTTTTTCGCTGCTACAAAAATTATTCCGATTTTATCACCAATGAATAGAGTTTCAAATACCCAACAACAAACACAAAATCAACAACAATCAACGTCGAGTAGATTAATTTATTTATATTCACCATGTATTATCATTGCTGTTTATACAAATCTTATGATTCAATATAATTATGAAATTGAAAAAGAAACTCATTTATATTCTTGGTTACATAATAAATTTTATGAATTTTTTTTCTCAAATACCTATAATAATTCAGATATTTTGACTACAGTTACAGCTGTGTCTAATAAAATAATTTCAACAACAACAGCATCATCAATGAATGATGCAACTACAGCCATTGGTTCACAAGTTTCTTTATCACTGCCGCCATCTTTATTTACATCAATTCATACATGGCAATTTTGGAATTGGATAAATATCTTTGCTGTATTATTACTGTACTTTTCTGAATTGGTAAGTTATGATCCTGAAGATAGTGCATTGACAGATCATTGGAACTAGATTTTAACTTTAACCATACTATATTTGGTTTGTTTATAAATCTGTTCACAAAAATAATTTAATTTAATTTGCTTTTTTTTATTTTTATTTTCATTTTCATTTTTATTTTCATTTTCATTTTCATTTTAATTGTATATTAGAGAATTTAATTGTTTTAAACAAATTTTATTTTAAATAAATAAATAAATGAAAGAAAATAAATATATACGTTTTACTATGCTTATTCATATTTATATTTACAAGTAACTATTACATTAAAAATTAATCAATGCTTTTGATTTTCATTTTTTTATTTCTCAATTAAATCAATCCATTCATTCATATCATCAATATAATCTTCATCTTTTAATTTATTTGCCAAAACTTTAGCCCTTTTAAAATATCTTAAAGCTTGATTTAATTGACCATCATGATAACTTATCATACCTAAAGAAGCAGCGGAAACCATTTCAGATTTATCTAAAGCAGGTTTATACATTGCTTCCCATTCAGCAATATTTTGACCTAAATGATTTGCTTTAATAATTCTTTCTTGCTTTTTCATTGTATCACATAAACTTAAAACTTTTAAAAAAATTCTTTTGGATTCAGAAACAGTTGTATTTAATACAAAATTTTTTAATTCAGGTGATGATAAATTAACTGTAACTGGTTCATTATCTTGAATAATTTCAATCTCTTTACCTTTTGGAAAATCTCTATTAATTGTTTGATAAGTTAATTGTAATTCAACACCTAATTTTGCTAATGTTAAACTCAGTCTTGAAGGATGATCAAAACATCTTTGAATTATAACTGAATTACTTGTTAAATTTGAAATTGCTGCACTAATATCATTTGCTTCAATACTTAAATTTGAATACATATCTTTTGCATTAATTAAAACTCTTGTAAAAACAGGCCAAGCTTTAACAT
This sequence comes from Pichia sp. PB3310, assembly GCA_023629255.1. Classification (NCBI taxonomy): domain Eukaryota; kingdom Fungi; phylum Ascomycota; class Pichiomycetes; order Pichiales; family Pichiaceae; genus Pichia; species Pichia sp. PB3310. The sequence goes on from JAMAJE010000309.1 coordinate 4,036, forward strand.
GTAAACCTAATAATTTATTTTCAGGTGTTTGTTCAGTTGTAAATAATGGTAATTCAACAGGTATTTTAGATTGTTCTTTAATAATTTTTTCTTGTTCATCAGTTGATAAATGACTAATTGTTTTTTCTAAATCTGATGTAATTAAATCAAGTATATTTCTATTATTAATATCATTTAAAATTGATAAAAATGGAGGATAAGCTTCAACAATTCTTTTTTGAGATTCAACAATATTAAACATTAAAACTTCTCTTGCAATATTAACATCTTTTGCAGGTAATAAATATGCATATCTAATAGCAATTGTTAAAGATCTTGAAATTGCAAAATCAAATGATTCATCTTTTCTTAAACATTTAAAATCAAATCTATGAGTAAATGCATTTAAATAAGTATCTGATAATTCTTTATAAATTAATAATGCTTTATCAAATTTTTTTTCACTTTCATATAATTCAGCAATTCTAACACAACATGATGTATAACATGGTGATATATGTTCTTCATTTTCTTCATCTAATTGTTTTAATGCTTCAAGATAATAATTAATTGCTTCATCAATATTTTTATTTGATTCTGATTCAATTGCTTTAGCTATTAAATCTAATGTTTCTTTAGAAATAAAATCCATATTTGCAGGTGTAAGTATTGAAATTATATCTGCAACAATATAAGAAAGTGAAAAAATTGCAAGTCCTAAGAATGTATAAGTTCTAAATTTTGATTGTTTAGGATATTCATTATCATTCTTTGAAGAATTTGGTGGAATATTTCCTTGTTGTTTAAATGTTTCTGGTAATTTTTCAGATTGAAAAAAAACTGGTGGTTTTGTCGTTGTAGTCGTAGTTGTTGTATTAGTTGTTGTTTCATCAATTTTATTAGATGAAATTGAATCCTGTTTAAAATCGGATTGAAATTGATTCAGTGATGGTTGATTTTTAACGTCTTCTGATTTTAATTCAGTATAAAATCGTGATTTTGGAAACCAATGTTTTTGAGATCTTGATAAAACTCTTTTATTTACTACTCTAAATAGCATATTTATAAATATCAATTAAATAAATTAGGGTTGATAGTTTATATTATTTAAAAACAAGAAAAGAGTCTCTATTATTTAAAGAATGGATAGGTCTGTTACATATAACAGCAGCTGACAAAGACACAGCAGCGAAATTATTTAATTAATTAATTTGTATGGCAACATGAATTTGCTTATTTTTGCCTTCATTATGTACAGTCCTTTACACGGCTCATCTTTTGTTAGTTTTTCGTTTTTCGTTTTTTAATTAAATCAATTATTATTCATTGTAAATATAATAAGCATGTGTGGGAGATATGCGTTTCCAGTTCAACCAGATGAATTACCAGAGTTATTATCAAGACAAGAAATTACGGTTGAAAGAGTAGAACAGGCTGAGAAGAGGACTGAACATGAATACAATATTGCTCCAAGTGAGTTTGTCCCGGTTTACATGAAGAATGAAGATAACAATAGTGATGATAATGACAATAATAATGATAGCAATAAAACTAATAAGAATACTAATACTAATGCAAAGAATGGTATAATACAATATATGAGATGGGGACTTGTTCCTATCTGGGTTCATGATCAGGAGCAAATGAAAAAGAGTGGATATGCTACATTCAACGCAAGATATGAAAATTTGAAAAGTAATAGACTGTGGAAAAGCAGTTTGAAGCATAGATGCGTCGTTCCAATTTCTGGATATTATGAATGGACAAAGGATAAAAATAAAATTCCATATTATGTTAAGAGGAAAGATGATAAAGTTATGTTCCTTCCAGGATTGTACAATCAGAATAAAATTGAAAATGAACAGAGTGGATCATTTACTGTGATCACGAGGAGGGCACCAGAATACTTAAAATGGTTGCATATAAGAATGCCAATAATTTTAAACCCTGAAGATCCAGCATTTGATATGTGGTTAAATGGTGATTTTGATTTTGAAAATATTCTAAAAGTGTATTCGAATAAAGAAGATTTGGACTGGTACCGTGTGGACGGGGCAGTAGGCAATAGTAGAACAGACGATAAGAAGTATGTAGTACCATGGAAGGAGCCATTTTCAACAAACAAGAGAAAGAAGAAAAACGATGAAGAAGAAGAAGAAGATGATGATAAAACAGTCAAGGAAGAAATTAAAGAAGAAGATCATGATGAAGATAATAAGCCGCGTAAAAAGCAGAAGGTGAAGAGTGAAGAGTGAAGAGTGAAAAATAATTTTTGATTTTTTTTTGATTTTTGATTTTTTTTTTTGAAAATTTTCACATTTCCTAGTGTTTTTCAAATTCCTTTTTCTCTATACGTTTACCTGTTTAATAATTGTTTCATAGTCCATACAAGACCCAATGTCTGCTAATAGAGAAAGAGTAGTTACTGTCAGAAATCCTACTGTGCCCACACAAATTTCTCCAGAACAAAAGTTTTGGAAAGGGTTTACAAATTCCCAACTTGTCAAAGAACATAATGCCATCACACATATACATTTCGATCCAAATAGTCCACATGATTTTGCCATTACTTCATCTACTAGAGTACAAGTTTTTTCATCTAAAACAAGAAAAGTCGTAAAAAATTTTACAAGATTTAAAGATACTGTATATTGTGGTGAGTTCAGAAATGATGGTAAATTACTTGTTGCTGGTGATGCATCAGGTTTAGTTCAAATATTTGATGCACATCATCCAAGGACCTTACTTGTTACAATTTCTCCAAGTTCACATCCAACACATATTACAAAATTTCACCCAACTATAAATACACAATTATTAACTTGTTCAGATGATCGTGTTGCAAGATTATATGATATTTCACAATCCGCAAAACCAATTATATCTTTTAATAATCATGATGATTATATTAGATCTGGTATGTTTATACCAAATTCTCAAAATTTGATTGCAACAGGTTGTTATGATAATTATATTCGTATATTTGATTCAAGAATTGGTGGAAATGATCCAATAATTAAATTTAATCAATTATCACCAGTTGAAGATATGTTATCAACTAATCCAACTCATATTTTATCTGCAGGTGAAGGTGTTGTTAAATATTGGGATTTAGTTGCAGGAAAATTATCAAGATCTTTACATAATTTTAATAAAACTGTTACTTGTTTAAGTAGTGCAGGTGATAAAGGTATTTTAGTTGGTTCAATTGATGGTCATGTTAAAGCTTTTGATACTACAACTCCTAATTGGGATGTTAAATTTGGTTGGAAATTTGGTTCTGGTGTTTTAAGTTGTGGTGTTTCACCTGATTTTAAACATTTAGTTGTTGGTCTTAATTCAGGTTTATTAACGATTAGAACAAGAAAAAATGTAACTGAAAATGTACAATCAACAGTTTTAAATAAATTTAAAGAAGATAAATCACATTCATTTGCAAGAATGATGCGTGGTTCAGATTTTAAAGGTGAAGATGAACATCATATAATCGATGAAAAGGTTAATTATAAAAAATTAAAGCCATTTGAAAAAGATTTAAATGCATTCCGTTGGTCTGATGCTTTAAATAATGCTTTAATAGATGGAATGGAAAAAGAATTTACAGTAACATGCCTCGAAGAATTGAAAAAGAAAGGTAAAGTTCGTATAGCTTTATCTAATAGAGATGAAACTTCTTTAGAACCTTTGTTAACTTGGTGTTTAAAATCAATTGATGATCCAAGAAATGTTAATATTATTGCAGATTATGTGATTTGCATTTTAGAATTGTATGATGATTTAATTTCAAGGAAACCAGTATTGGAAGAACTTATATTAAACTTACAGAAAAGAGTTGAAGTTGAAATTAAAAAGGCTCAAGATGCTGAACGTATAATTGGTATGTTAGAATTACTTAGTGCTTAATTGATTAATCAATAAATATTATATATATAATAAATTAACTTTAAGACTATCTATCTTCTACGCTTAAAACGACCTTTACCCCCTCTATTAATCTTAAGTCGGACAAAGTTATTAGATAACGGGTGTCTTCCCTTCCCTTTTATCTTACCTACTTGTAATTCTTTTTCTAATTGTTCAACACCTTTACGTTCATAGATTTCATCTTCCTCACCATAATCGTATTCATCATTTTCATCCATGGCATTACTATTATCTTTATTATTATTAGTATCATCATTTTCAGCTTCATTATTATCATCTGATTGATTATGATCCACATCAAAATCAAGCTTACGTTTACCAAATGCAAGAGCATGAATATCTATTTCATCTAAATCGTCTTCAATACAAAGTTTTTCAGTACGTAATTTTGCACGTCTAGTTGACCTTTTAATAGTTTTGATCTTATTACGTAGTTTATAATGAGGATCAAATACTTTAGTGATTTCATCTTCATCATTTTTTGAGGTTTCATCATTTAGATTTTTTTCAATGTTTTTCTCAAGTTCCAAATCTTCTACATTTGTGAGATCATTTTCTTCTTCATATTCGTTCACAGTATTTTCTTTCAAAAGTTCTAAACCTGTCAATTTTTTTTTAAATATCACTAAGTCTTCATGTAACTCAAATAAACTTTTCCCTGTTCTTTTAATAATTGGACTAGGCTCAATATTTATGTGACTTTCTAATTCATTTAATTCTTCCAATATATTTCCTTCTTCATTATCACTTGAAATAATATTAGGTAATGATTCATCATCACTAGCATCAACAGCAACATCATCATCATCATCACTCCATTCATCACCAATAATAATCTCATCAACATTGTTCAATTTGATTGTTTGCGTTCTTAAATATCTTGGTGTTTCACCAATCTCATTCAATTTTGAAGCTTTCGGTGTTGTTTCAAAATTCAATTTCCTTGAAGATGTTTCTAACGAAGAATAAGACAATGATTGCATTGAAGTCAATTTTGAAGGAGTTTTAAAAACAGCATCATCTGGAATATCAAGTGAATCTAAGTTTATCCCCAAATTTAAATCCTTTTGTTGTTGATTCTGTCTATTCTTTAGTGGTGATATATTGAATTTTTCAGGTGACGTTTGTATATCAAAGATTGTTAAAACACGTCCATTAAGTTGGGGAGTTGGCCCAATTTCAGTTATTTCATTCAATTCATCATCATCCTCATCACCATGATCATCATCGTCATCATTATGATCACTAATAACTTTATCAAGAGTTTCGTGTAAACTCTCTTCAGTAAGTTTTCCTTGTTTTACAGGTAATGTTGATGATTCAATTTGTTTTTCCTCCTTCTCTATTTTCTTTTCGTTTATACTGAACTTAAGCCTTTGAATTTTTTTTTCAAGATATTTGTAATATTCATTAACTTGATTAACTGCCTTTTGGTCATCACTAGCAATACTTAGTTCATCACAATAATGTACAACTTTCCTTATTTTTTTATAAACATGTAATTTATTTTCAATTGAACTACCTTTGCGAACAACTGTTCCACTGTGTGTTTTTAATTGTTTTTTTAAATGATGTGCATATAACTTCAATAAATGATACTTTTCATTAAACGTAAGCTCACTCATGATATCAATTAGTCAATGATATATAGGTTTTTTAAAAGAAAAAACGAAACACATACAGTTGATTCAGATTTTGATTTAAGTTCCATACGCGTATCAAAGGCCTTGTTTGATGTTTGAATTATTTGAATTATTTGAATTATTAGATCTATTAGCTAGCTAAATTATTATTTTAATTTAATTACTTGATATTTTTAATTGTCGATATTACAGTAAGTTATATAAATATTAAATTATCTATTTTAATCCCAGATACGACCACCACTCATTTGTGTACCAACATTACTCGGAGTATAAGCAGCATAAATCTTAGATGAACTTTTCTTCAAATATTCTAATTGACCACCTATAAAGTCATTACATAAAGAACCCCAATTTGCACCATCAAAGGCATTAAATGGGATCTTCATTTCACAAATGTAATGATTAATTGTACCCCAAATAAACATTTCTAAATCAAAATTAATACGTGGGAAATCTTCACCTAAATTACGAATCTTTTGACCATCTAAATTTTCAGTCCATCTATTTTCCATAATTTTAAATGGATTCATTTTTGGATCATGAACATGATAAAACATTGGATTCAATGCATCAGATGTGAAAACTTGTGAAAAATAATTGTCATATTTATATTCAAATGATTCACCTTGAGTTTCCATATCTTGTCTTAATTTAGTTTGAGTTTTTAATAATAAATCATAATCTTCTAATGGATTATATTGAACTATTGTTGAATGTTCATAATTTTGAACATGATTAAACCAACCAAAAAATCTTTCTGGTTTTTTATTAACTTGATAATATTTAAAACCATAAAAATTAGCAGCTGCAACAAATGTTTCTTTATCACCTTCACCTGCACCACCTTGTGATAATAAAGGATAATAACCATAAGGACCATCATGATTATAATAAAGTGATAAAATTAAAGTTTTAAAATGTTTCTTTTTATTAATTAACATTTCACCAGATTCAGTTGCCCAATCTGGAATTGTACCTGCACGATCATGATATGTAACAGCAGTTGTAACATCATCACCTTGTTTATAATCTAAGAATTTTGGATTAACAAAGAAATCATTTAAATGTCTAACAGGTGTCATACCAACTTTTGTATCACTAATTTCATAAAATAATGGTGAAGTTGTTCTACGCCATAAATCTGGCCATGTAATCATTTTATAATCTTTATAAAGTTTAGATTCAAATAAAATATCAGGATTTGTAACGGGGAAACAATCAGAATCTAATAAAAATGCATTTTCAAAAGATGAACCTAATAATGCAAATGCTTTATATTGATAACCTTGAATATCAAAATTTTTTAAACTTTGAGGACTAAAGATTCTATACATTTCAATACATCTTGCATTTAATTTTGGTAAAATTTTTTCACAAAAATCATATTCATAATCCTTTTTTTCAGGTAAGAAAACTTCAACTGGTTTTATTGATCCAACTTTTCTTAAAGTTTCAATACCTAATAATGCATACCAAGAATAAATACCACCTCCAACAACCACATAACCATCACCACTATAAAAATTTGGAGAAATATCAGGAATACTTTTAACAACAGTTTCATGTTTAATTTTTAAATCATCAATAAAATTTTGTGGAAATTCGAATTTTTCATATAAATCACTTTCACTTAAACGTTCATAAGGATCTTCATAAAATAAAACATTATCAATAACTGGTTTACCATTTTCTAAATTCATACGACGTTTTAATGGGAATGATAAATGATTATGAGAAATCAGATTTAAAATATAAGAAAAAAAGTTTTTTGATGTAAGATCACCTTTAATAAATTCTTCTGGTTTAATTTTATTAAAGGCATCTTCATCAGGAATTATTAAATTTGATAATAAAGTAGTTCTATCATTATCAGTTTTTTTCATATCTTTTGCAGATTTTTCCTTTTTATTTTCAGGATTAATTTTACCTAATAATAATTTTGAATCTTTATTTTGAATAATATTTAATTCAGGTTTAGCCATATTACCAGTTGAACCATAATTGACAATTCCATTGTGATCAATATTAAGATATAATTTTTTTAATTGATCAGCATCATTTAATAAAGCTTCTTCTTCAGCATTAACTTGTTTTAAAATTGCAAAAATTTCATGTTTTTTTTCAGATTCTTTTTCTGTTGCTTTATTAATATTATTAAAATATTTATTAACATCATCTATATCAAATAAAGAATTAAATATACTTTTTTTATTTGTAGTAGATGAGTCTTTTGATGATGATGATGGTGATGATATTAATCGATTTCCATGTGGAACTGCAATTAACAAACCTGAAATAATCGACACCAATACGACAATCAAAACGATAATTCGGTATCTTCTGCGAGTAAATCTAACTAAAGACTTAGGAAGTACACTAGAAGCTACCGAAGTTGCACCCAGAGTATCTGCAGTATTCTTAGGCATGTTAGATTGGGCTATCAAGAGAAAGTATTATACACTTAAATTAAAAAAGAAAAAAAGAAAAAAGCAAAACAAAGCAAAGCATTAATTAAATAGTCAACAATTAAAATCAAATGAACAAAATTACAAGATTGGCTTTTACGCGGACGATTTTCCTCTCTTCGTTTCGTTTCGTTTCATTTCTTTTCATTCTTTCTTTTGTTATGTTGTTATTTTTATCTTTTATTAGTATTTGTTCTTATTATTGTTTTTAATTCATCATTTAGAATCTATAAATAAAGAATGGGTTCTCTTAAATACGTTCTATTAACGGCACTATTGGTTTTTTCTGTGCTTAATTTGCTTTCAGCTAATATTTTTAACCCTTCAATTCATGATGCCAAGATTGAACAAGCATTTAAAACTGCTGCTGAATTACGTTCTGCTCATAATTCTGGTAAAGAAGCTAAATTAAATAGTGAATCTCAACCATTAATAATTAGAGATCATAATGGTAATATATTGACAAGATCAAGATCAAAAGATGTTCATTCACTTACAACAATTCTTGATAGATTATTATATAATTTTCCTTATAATCCAGAAGATGAAGTAGAAATTAATATTTTCCAAATTTGGACATCATCAGAAATTGATAATCCAGAACTTTTCCCTTCATCATGTTTAGAATTAGTTAAAAGATGGGGATCTGCAAATAAAGATCATCATCATATTATAATGTCAATTGCAGAAGCAGAAGATATAATTGCTGATATTATGAGACCTCTTGTACCTGAAGTTGTTGATGCATTACGTGAATTACCAAATAATAGACTGAAATTTGAATTTTTAAAATATTTAATAATTTATTTACATGGTGGTGTTTATGCAGATATTGATACTAATAATGTTAAACCAATTAAACATTGGTTTAAATTAGAAACTATTCCAACTAAATTTTGGTTAGGTATTGATTCTGATAGTAATAATGCAAATTGGATGGATAATTTTTCACGTAGATTGACATTTAATAATAATATTTTCCGTAGTAAAGCTTATCATCCATTATTAGCTAGATTAATTGCAAGAATTACTTTTATAATTCATACACAAAAGGCAATAATTGATTCTATTAATTGGGATAAAGAATTTTCAAATTATGATGCTTCAGGTGCTCCATTAATTCAATTTACTGGTACTGCTATTTTAACAGATACTGCATTTGAATATTTAAATAATTTAGATGATTACATATTTTTTACTTCATTAAAAAATGAAAATTATAAACAACAACATATTAAATTATCTAAACATATATTTGGTCCTGAAGTTGATAGTGCTCAAAAATTTTCTTATAAATCATTTACTTTATTAAGTAGTCCAGTGCAAGTTCACGATGTTGCCATTTTACCAAAAATTAGTTTTACTGGTTATGATTCAGCTCAAATTGATTTCTTTGATGATAATAATGAAAAGAAGGGTTATGAGAAGTATTATTACGGTAGAAGCAAAGATTTGACCCCATGGTCACCAAAGAGACTTCGACTTGATTCTAATTAATTATATAAAATCATGTATACCTTCATATAAAATTCTAAAAAAATAAAATAAGCTTCTTGAAATCTTCTGTGTAAAAAAAAAAGACAAAACAGAAAAAACAAAAAATCTGTCAAAAATACCGTTTTTTTTATGAATGTCTCTTTATTTCATTATTTATTATTGCATGCATGCGTTTTATTATTATACTTTATAAAATCCAAACAGCAAGGTTTTCTGCAATTAAATTCTTCTGGTTATCCATCTTGCTTAAACAGAAGAAATGTCTTCTCAGGGCATTACGGAAGGTATATCAAGACATCTCTCATCTCTTCGGATGAATACGATGAGTACGAGAAGGGCTAGTATTGATTCACCAAACCTAGAAGTTCCATATACTTCTCAAGTACAAGAAACACCAATTGTTTCTGATATACCACTAAAATCACAAGAACAACAAGAACCATTTGATCCATTGGATCCTGCTTCATACCCATTTGATGTGATATCTCCTGGGATAGACATGATTAGAGTTACACGACGAAAAAGAGTTAGAAGATTATTTAAATTAAATTTACCAACATTAACATTAACTTGGAATTCTAAAGTTGCTTCAAAAGTTGAAATGGATAAAATTCAAAGTATAAGAATTGGAAATGATGCTAAAAATTATAGAGAAGAATTTAATGTTTCAAGTGAATTTCATGATTTGTGGATAACAGTTATTTATATATCATCATCGTCATCATCTTCTTCTTATTCATCTAATAAATTGAAATCTACAACTGGTTCATTATGTAATGATTTAAAAGCACTACATATGATAGCACCAACCAAAAGAAATTATGATTTGATGATAAAAATATTAAATTTACTCTCTAAATGGTCAAAAGATCAAGAAAGTTTAATTAATTGTGCAAATATTGATGAATTTTCAACAATCAAATGGAATAAAAAAGTTAAAAAATTAGATAGACAAGTTTTATCTTTTGATGATGTACTTAAATTAACTCAAGAATTACATGTTTATATGAATGTTTCATATTTAAAAATTTTTTTCAATCAATGTGATACTGAAAAAAATAATTCACTTAATTTTGAACAATTTCAAAAATTTGTTTCAAAATTAAGACAAAGACCAGAATTTAATATAATTTTTAATGAATTAGGTATAAAAGATAATAATAAAATTTATAAAAATGAATTTATTAAATTTATTAAAACAATTCAATTAGAAAATTTTGATGATTCAACTATAAATTTAATATTTGAAAAATTTTCTTATAAAAATAATAGAATTTATATGACATCTTCAAATTTATCAAATTATTTAAATAGTTCATATTCTAAACCTTTAATTGATGAAGAGAATCTAGATTTAAATTATTATAATTATCCATTAACAGATTATTTTATTTTATCATCTCATAACACTTATTTGTTAGGTAAACAATTTCATGGTAATTCATCAATTGAAGGTTATATTCATGCATTACAAAGAGGTTGTAGATGTATTGA
>JAMAJE010000310.1:0-14926 GCA_023629255.1 Pichia sp. PB3310
TTGTTTATATTTATTTATCTAATCGATCTATTTATTCTTCAATCATTATTACTTTGTTGTATACATATACATATACATACAGACCCAAATATAAAATGCCCCCAAATTGCTGATGTTATAGAAAAGTTTTAAAATAATTATACATTCTAGTAAATTTTTGAATTTTTATTAAGATAATGTTTTAAATGTCGTAAGATCATTTATACTGTGAATTTCGTTATCTCTAATTTCTTTCTTCTCATCATCATTCAGAAATATGATATTTTTAGTAATTTCAGGATTTAAACTGTCAGTATTATCATAGTCTAAATTTTTTGTAGTTTCATCAACATAATCAATATTAGTTTCAATATTAGTTAAAGAAGATTCAGTATCATTCGTAACATCATTTTCTAAATCTTCAACTTTTTTAGTTTTAAATAATTTAAATCTAATCAACCAAATAAAATGTGAAACAAAGATACCAGTTTCAAGAGCAGCACATACAATATATAATACTAAACCCATGATATCCATATTATCACTTTCAACAGCAACTGAAGCTAATGAAAAAACAGCACCTGAAAGATCTAATAATAAAAACATAAAGTTAATACCGACAACTCTACCTTGTCTTTTCCATAGTTCAAAATAAGGTGGAATTAATCCAACAGCTAGAATAATTGCGGCAATTATACCAAAGATAAGTGGTGGCCATTTTTTTGTACCATCTAAATACATTCTTCTTAATGGAATAATACAACCAACTTCAAGTGCAATTTCAAATAATAAGAATAAACCAGCTCTAGTTATTATTTGTCTTAATGGTCTAGAAACTGGTGGATAATACATTTTTTGAATGTAAACAATTAAACAGAAAACACCGAACAAATGTGGTTGAAGCATAAGTGGAATTGATGCATCAGTTGTAATCATATAAACTGCAAAGAATGGAGCACATAAACACCATAATAATGCCATTAATTCAGGGAAACCTTCTGTATTTTTCACTCTATAATTATGAATGATTTGTGGTATTAGTTGGATACACCAACAAACTGTACCGATTGTTGCTAAAACGTTTGATAATGTAGAAACCATTATTTATTTTTTGATAAATATTATTTAATTTTTAGAAGTTTGACTTTCCTGTGGTAAAAATAATTTATCTTGTTCAAATAGTATATTATATTTATAGATATAAAAATAATAACAATAATAATTTTCAGAATGGTTTAAAAGACTTTAATGAGTTTATTTATAGTTGATTATGTCCGTTTTAAAAATCAGTCATAAGTTTTTTTCCTTAACTAGAAATAGACCATAAATATAAAAAACTTCTCATCTCATCACGAAAACAGTAAAAATAACAATAAAAATATTTTCTTTCAGTCAAATAAACTGTCAAAAGTAGTAATTCAGATGAAAATTATTTGGAAAATTAAAAAAATAAACGATTTTTCATTTGACATGAATCCCAAAATAGTAACTCAGGCGGCTTAAGGGTTTTCCTGGGCTATTCGGAGTGGAATGCCGAATAGGGAAGTGGTTAATGTTTCCTATTTAGGAAGGTGTAAGAACTAAAATTTGGTATTTTTCTCACTATATGAAGTTATTTAGCACTTTTTTGGTACTTCTCTAAAGCTTTCCAAATTTGGAGGACTATATTTGTTTATTATGAAGGCAAGTGAAATTTGTTATTTAGTTTAAAATAAAGCAAACTTTGGTGAGTCATTAACTGACAATCATAAGGAGAATATTGTTGTAATAATTATATGTAACCTAACCTAACGTAACGTTCAACCTACGCGAAATAGTGTTTGCTTCTTTACTTCCAGTATTGCACAATTGAGTGAAGTTTTTTAGACATACCAAAGGTAAATGTTGAGGTGATGGCAGCACAACTTGAAAAACAATTATTCTGTGAAAAGAAATTTTGCTTGTTTAAGATATATGATGGTCTTTTATGTTTTAACAATTTCAAAGAATTTTTTTTTTAAATTTTTTCTATTAACTTAAACATGCATTGCTGCTGGTTTCCGTTAACCTTGAACATTTAATGTACCGATGAAATTTCATGAAAAGAAATATAAATCATAAATTGAATAAATAAATAGAATTGATGAAACGGGGCGGCAAACTTGATGACCATGCTTTTAGCGGAAGATTTATGAAAATTAAACGACATACATACATACACTAGAAATTAGTTGAATCTCCGGTTATGATGAGGAACAATATATATATTCCCGAAACATCATCGCTCTTGAAATGAATTCGCATCATCAGAGAAAATCATTCGAAACTGAGTTAATCAATTTGGCGAGTTAAGTTGCTGGCTTTTAACCACTGATGTGCTATTTTTAATTTATTGTTAAAATTAACAATCCTATTCTAATAAAAAATATAAATTATAAATATTAAAAAATACCAATATATAAATACCGAATTGCAATAGACAACCACTAATCTAATTTAGTAAATTCGGACATCTTCTCTTGTGAGATCTCATAACATAATATAGTTGTCCCTTCAGATCTTTGATCAACCAGTACACCAGTCAATTCTAAGTTCTCGGGATACTCCGGTTTCTCTTTGGGGGGCGCATTTACCGTTTCTTTACCTTATGACATCGCCTTATGACTTCTTATGATAATCAAAGTATAATAAAGCCAGTAGACAATAAAATTACGATTGATATTAGACCCGAAAATCTTTCAAATTTTATCCTGTATTTTTTCATCTCCTGATATATCATTAGAATAAGGAGCCAATTTAAAAATTTCTATGATAATTGTCGCAAATGCCCACCGGAACCTTCTTTTATACTATAATATCATGAACTCTTTTATTAATTTTTAAAAGTATATTTAACAACTGCATAAATATATAACAAAAAAATTAAACTTAACGCTCTTTGATAATTAGAGTTGTTGAAGGTTATCAACATATCAATGTGTATTTTCCTCCGCGTTTCTTATTTCGGGCAAATATTTTTTATATTAATTTACAGATACCAATAATATCATATTAATTATAGGTAATTACGATATTATAAATGTTGGTTGCCTTTAGATAATTTAATAAAATGCAATTTTAAAAAAAATTTGATTCTTGAATTACCATTTACTGTTGTTATTTTTTAGCTGGCTTTTAAGCCAAGCTTGCTTAAAATTAGGAATTGGATATCCATTCTTAGTTCTTTTGTTCGTGCAACTGTTTTAATGGAATTATTCTTCTTTTTAAATATTCCAAAAGTTCAAATATTTTGCATCTTTTGCAGGCATTTAAATTTTTGGATTATAGCTCTGGACAACTAGCTAATTAAGGAAAGATTATAAATTGTTCTTGATCGACATTGATATTTAATATGATAAACTAATATAATATGTGCATTGCCAATACATATTATTAATAGTATATAATTTAAATTAAGGAATACAAGTAACGTGAGCTTTTATTTTAATTTATTTATTTACCTCAAGTTTCCGATACCGGTTTTTTTAAAACAAAATAAGCTGCTTTTTTTTAATTGATGAAAAATAAAATTAAAATTAAAATTAAAAAAATAATTTCATGCAAAGTTAATCAATTTTTTCATTTTAAATGCCTAGCAGTTTTTATAAAGTATATTTGTATATATATTCATAACTGAGATTTTTATAGTGTTTTGCATTTCCAATTAAGGTAAATTAATTGGCTCAAACTTTTGAATATTTATGACCTTGTATGATTTAATAAACCTTTTTTTTATTTATTAAAAAAACGATTGGCCACAAGGCATTAATAATTGAAAAATTTTACATTGTCTACGTACTTAAAGCTAAATTCTGCGGAAGCTATATATATATATCTATATAGATAAATATATATATATTCAAGAGCAAACATAAATATTCTAATGTTGGTAGGCATATTATTATTAGAAATTTTAATTAAATCATAGATAAAGTTTAAATTTTCATTAGAATATATTAAAGTTTCTGAAATTATATTATTATATTTGTTGTTGTTAATTAATATTCAATTTTTAAGGTTGAAACTTTTACCCTTTACTATAACATCCCATAAATATCAGCTTGAAATAAAGAAGTAAGGATTTCTTTAAAAAAGTCTTCAATATATAGATATAAAAGTGGCTAAACTGGAAATTAAAAAATACAACACTAATCTTGTACCTTATATATATATATGTATATATATTGTAATATATACATTAACACCGGCCGTCGCAGCCTTGTAATTTGAGAACAGCAATTGGGGGCGATTCAAATCACTCGAAATTCTTGCTGCTGGTTTAATACTTACCATTTTAGGTCATTTACAGATTTATAGAGTTTGGGATCGTCGAGGTATGGAAATTATAATGTATCCCGCAAGCTTTGAATATTATTTCCTTAAAACCTAGTTTTATTAAATACCAGCAACTTTATGACGATTGTTAATACGGACTTCATTTTTTAAGCAAAATTAAATTCTGAAATGCAGATATTTTCTAAAAGCGTACCTCAAATCTTGCGATATTTTCGTATTAACCAATCAAACTCTAATTTTGACACTTCATGCAGAAACTTAATTTGTTTCTGCCGAAAAATTGCTAAAAATTGCCTCCAGAGCAATACAGTTTTATGCTAATAAAAGTTAAAAGTTATCAATTTCAAGACGTACAGCTGATAAAATTTCAATTAGTTAACTATATATACATTGTTCACTGCATTGTCCCACACAACATTGTACCAATGCTTATTGTTTTTTGTCCTTATTTAATTTATATTAAATCTCTTTAATATATATATATATATATATGTTAAATCTTTTCATAAAATAATTAGCTCACTGATATCAATTAATACCCTTTGCAATATATGCAATCTTTATTTTGCATTAATTAAATTTCCAGCTGCCAAATTAATTTAAATTTTCTTTATTTTGGTAGATTTTCATTTAAATAAATAGACAATCCTACAGGTATGTCAGTTGTAATATTTTTGCATTCTTATTTAAATATCAAATCTCTTAATTAAATTTCTTTTTTATTCTGTCTTTTACATTCTCCTAATTTTCAATTCATATTTTTAACTACTTTTAGAGTTATATTGTTGTGATATCAATTACCATTTCTAGATAATTATCACAATGAGTATATGATTTAACATAAATATGGTAGATAAATTTAATTCAATGTTTACACCATTCAATCAACAGCAACAACAAACAATACAGAAATTACCTGAAATACCACAAGGACAATTATATCAACAACAAAACATGCAAGCAGTTCTACAATCACAACAACAACCAATGCACTTTCAGTCATATGGTTTATTACAACAGCAACAACCACAACCGTGGATACAATTTAAGCATCCAATAGGATCAATATCACAATTTGTTCCAGTCCAAGCAGTTGCAACCCCGCAAAAAACATATCCATCAGTAGTCGGTACAAATGAAGTAAATGATAATAACAATAATACAATATCTAATTTTTTTTATTCATATCCTTATCAGCAAGTACCATATCTTACAACATTACCTCAAAATATCCAACCAATCCCTAATAATAATGCCACTGTTCCTACTCATTTCCCCACCAACTATCAGTCAAGTAATGTAATATATCAGCATACCCAACCTAGTGAAAAATCAATCAACAATAATATGAATTCAGCGAGTAATTCAATTATGGCACCATATCAGCAAACAAACCAAATTCTAAATAATAGTTCAAGTAATATAGAAAACGAAAATAACAGTGGTAGTAGTATTTTAACTAATGTTGGAAATAATCAAATAAACAATAATACTCAATCATTTAACTATTTACCAATGCAGACAATTCCAGTAGGTGTACCTATACAAAATATGCAAAATAACTATAATACTATTAATACTGTTAATAATACAAATAACAATAATAATACCAATAATACCAATAACAATAATAATACTGCAACTACTATTAATAATAACAATAATAGCTATAATATTAATAATAAAAAAAATGAATCACAAGAAATTCCATTAAATGTATCAATACCAATAAGTGTACCCATGCCAACAATGCATGTACCATTATCAACTGTTCCAATGCAACAACTACCAATACAACAGCCAATTCCAATTAATGTGCCTATAAATAACAACATGAATATGCCATTTCACGTTCCATATCAAATCCAACCATCTCAGCATATGCAACATATGCAATCAATGCAACCAACACCGATGCAGCGGATGCATACAATGCCAATGATGCATATTCCAGTTCAACATATGCCAATTCAACATATGCCAATTGAAGATATCAATTATAACTCCAATACTAATAATCCTAATAATAATAATAATGATAATACTACTACTACTGCCCTAATTACTACTAATATTTCTACTACCAATACTTCTACTATTAATACTAATTCCAATTCTAATTCTAATTCTAATACTTGTCTTAGTAATGGTACTAATACAATTAATTCTAATACGTTAACTATGATTAATGATAGTGAGACAAATAAAGGACTAATTAGAGAAGAAAATCCAATTGAAATAATTCATAAAGAAAACATAGCCACATATAACAATATTGAAGTTATTACAAATAAAAATGCTATTAGAAATAAAAATAGAAAAAGCGTTAATAATAATGCTGATAATAATGCTGATAATAATGCCAATATTAATAACTATAATAACAATAAGAAAAACAAAAACAATAACAATAACAATAACAATCACAATAATAATAATAACAACAATGATAATAATAATCATAATACTACTGGCACAAAATTAGAATATATAAACTGGGATACAAAACGAGGTTCGAAATCATGGTCAGCAGATGAAGATTCATTATTACTTAGATTAAAAGAAGTTGAAAAAAAAAATTGGTATCAAATTGCAACTTATTTTCCAGATAGAACAACTAATGGATGTCAATTTAGATGGAGAAGGTTAACAATTAAGAATAAAAATAAAGAAAAACGGCAAAACTTATTTGTCAAAAGGCATTCAGAAAATAAAGATGAGGTTTTTTAAATTAATATTATCTATTAGATTGAAAAATTTATATTAAATTAATTATAGATACACTATATATAGAACTTGTATATTAGAATGATGCAATGAAAAACAAAAGACACAAAAAAAAAATTAAATAGATTTTTCATCATGATTACCATTAATCATGATCCTCTTTACTCTTTTTCGATAGTTCCTAATAACACTGTATACTTTATTAACATCAATATATAACTGTTGAGCAATTATTTTCGGTTTGAGCCTTTTTTCAAGGCTCAGCTTTAAAATATATCTGTCACGTGCATATGCGCAATCTATTATAGTATCATCAAATGCCGAATTTGAACTAAAATTAATAGACTGTTGGATATTTTCTGGGCTGTGTGGGCTGTGCTGCACCGCCCTGACGGTCCATAATTTTGTATTAGATGCGAAGGTCGCTTTTACTAAAAGAGTGCATTTCTCTGATTTAGTTTTTGTTGTTGTAACCGGTGTAGAACATTTAAATGTAATAGATCGTTTGTTAGAGTGTGCTATTATTGCATGATGACCAGTTTTAGCAGCACCGGTTTTAACCAATTCTATTAATGGATCCCTTGTTCCAAAAGTGTGATTAAGTAGTAAGTCCATAATATTAATTTGTTAAATTATATATTAACGAATTAACAAATTAGGTAGAAAGATGCGTGTTATTAATATAAATTAGTAAGTAAAAACTACAAAGCTCCGGTATCGGAGTCCTTAGTAAATTATTGATAGAGAAAAGACCGCCCGATTCGGCAACCGTCGCTTAATTGAAATTTTTTGGCTGTTTATGAAAATTTCCATTTTATATTTCAATAAAAATTGTTATAATCTTTTTCTAATTTGTTAACTGAAATTTTGGTGATTGAGAGAATGAAAATTATAATAAGTGGACCGTTTTGATTTGTCGATTTATAAGCATTTGTTTTGCCACTTTTCTTTCTTTTCTGATATTAGATATTTCACTTAATTTAAATTCATATCAGTCCCTTAATTCTTCTTCTTCTTTATCTTTTACTTTCATTTTAAAATTTTCCCCTTTGTTCTCTTCTTTTTTAAATTACCTTGTAACCAACTACAAAGCATCTAATAAAACATCCTTTACACAATAATGGCTTTCGAAAAAATTAAGGTTAAGACTCCAGTCGTCGAAATGGACGGTGATGAAATGACTAGAATCATTTGGAAAATGATTAAAGATCAATTAATCTTACCTTTCTTAGATATTGATTTAGATTATTATGATTTAGGTATTGAATATAGAGATCAAACTGATGATCAAGTTACAATCGATTCTGCTATTGCAACACAGAAATATGGTGTTGCTGTTAAATGTGCAACTATTACTCCAGATGAAGCAAGAGTTGAAGAATTTGGTTTAAAGAAAATGTGGTTATCACCAAATGGTACAATTAGAAATATTTTAGGTGGTACAGTTTTCAGAGAACCAATTATTATTGAAAATATTCCAAGAATTATCCAACATTGGGAAAAACCAATTGTTATTGGTAGACATGCATTCGGTGATCAATATAAATGTCAAAATATTGTTACACCAGAATGTGGTGGTGAATTAAAGATTGTTTTCACTCCAAAGGATGGTTCTGATGTTATTGAAGTTCCAGTTTATAATTATGAAGGTAAAGGTTGTGCATTAGCAATGTATAATACTGAAGAATCAATTTTAGGTTTTGCAAAAGCTTCATTTGAATTAGCTTTATCAAGAAAATTACCTTTATATATGTCTACTAAAAATACTATTTTAAAGAAATATGATGGTTTATTTAAAGATACTTTTGAAAAAATGTATAATGATGAATATAAAACTAAATTTGAAGATTTAGGTATTTGGTATGAACATAGATTAATTGATGATATGGTTGCTCAAATGGTTAAATCAAAGGGTGGTTATATTATTGCAATGAAAAATTATGATGGTGATGTTGAATCAGATATTGTTGCACAAGGTTTTGGTTCACTTGGTTTAATGACTTCCGTTTTAGTTTCTGCTGATGGTAAATCTTTTGAAGCTGAAGCAGCTCATGGTACTGTTACAAGACACTATAGACAACATCAACAAGGTAAAGAAACTTCAACTAATTCAATTGCTTCAATCTTTGCTTGGACTAGAGGTTTAATCAAGAGAGGTGAATTAGATGAAACTCCTGAAGTTGTTAAATTCGCTGAAATTTTAGAACAAGCAACCATTGATACTGTTAAAGTTGATGGTATTATGACTAAAGATTTAGCTTTAGCAAGAGGTGAAACTGACAGATCCTCTTATGTTACTACTGGTGAATTCATTGAAGGTGTTGCAAAGAGATTAACTAAAGAATTAGGTGCTTAAATGTTATAGAATTTAATTTATATATAGATAAAATAATTTAAATTATTTTTGAACTACTTTTTTTTAATTCTCTTTTCTTTATTTTATTCCTACTTGTTTTGTCTAAACATTATTAAACAAATTTTGATAGTTTGAAAAGTTTAAATGATTGATTGCTAATATACAAAATTATAATAATATATAATTATAAAAAATATTTTTTTTTGAAAGAAAAAAAATGATTGAAATTTAAAAATACCCAAATTCAAAGAATTTTTTTAACCACCGAAACCATATAAGGTTCTACCTTGTCTCTTTAATGCATAAACAACATCTAAAGAAGTAACAGTCTTTCTCTTTGCGTGTTCAGTATAAGTAACTGCATCTCTGATAACATTTTCTAAGAAAGTTTTAAGAACAGCTCTAACTTCTTCATAAATTAAAGCAGAAATTCTCTTAACACCACCTCTTCTTGCTAATCTTCTAATTGCTGGTTTTGTAATACCTTGAATATTATCTCTAAGAATCTTTCTGTGTCTCTTTGCACCACCTTTACCTAAACCTTTACCACCTTTTCCTCTACCTGACATTTTTATTTATTTATTTAATTAGTTATTTATTTGATAATAAAAGAAAAAGATTAAAATATAAAATATTGAATTAAAGTGATAGGAGTATGTTTAAAATATATTTATGGATATTGATCACAATTTATATTTCCTTGAGATAGTTTCTGATTTAACATAACATACTTATTATTGTTTCACTGTTTGTTCTATTTGGTCTCATAATTACGCGCCTTATGTGTAACTTTTGTACCGCCCATACAAGTATAGTGTAAGACACGGTACACAGATTACACATAGACTGCGTTGGCGCGGTACCGGTCTGTTTATTACACCATCACATGAGTAAATATGAGAACGATAAGCCTTATATATATAGTTTCGGAGTGAGGGGCGCTTGAATTGTTTTCTTTCTTTCTTTTATTTTATTTTATAAAAGGCGAGTCATCTCCTCCTAATTAATCCATACAAAGAATATTCTTTTACTTTATTATATTTAATTTAATTTATTTAAATTTATTATCACAACACAAAATAAAATGGCTAGAACCAAACAAACTGCAAGAAAATCAACTGGTGGTAAGGCACCAAGAAAACAATTAGCTTCAAAGGCTGCAAGAAAATCTGCTCCAACTTCTGGTGGTGTTAAGAAACCACATAGATATAAGCCAGGTACTGTTGCTTTAAGAGAAATTAGAAGATTCCAAAAATCTACTGAATTATTAATTAGAAAATTACCATTCCAAAGATTAGTTAGAGAAATTGCACAAGATTTCAAGACTGATTTAAGATTTCAATCATCTGCTATTGGTGCTTTACAAGAATCTGTTGAAGCTTACTTAGTTTCACTTTTCGAAGATACTAACTTATGTGCAATTCACGCAAAGAGAGTTACTATCCAAAAGAAGGATATCCAATTAGCAAGAAGATTAAGAGGTGAAAGATCATAAATTTAGTTAATTATTTTAATATTTTTTAAGTAGTTATATTATTATTAACAGTGTATATTAGTTTTATAGTTGAATTAAAAAAGTCGACTTTGTTCCGTTAATATTTCCTATCCCAAAATCTTTTTGTTTTTTTAAAAAATGTTTAGTTTGTTGCTGTAACAAGAGTCTATTTTCCTTTTTTAATGTATAATTTTCAAAGGTGTTGTATTGCTACTTTATTCCTCTGACTTTTGTCTTTGTTTTTTAATTCAATTCATTTTTTACCGCCAGAAACAGATGCCTATACCGCCACAAGAAGGATCATCACAAACATCAACATCAACATCAACATCAACACCAACACCAACACCATCATCTTTACCTGTTAAAAATGCAGTGATTTCTAATTGGGGTCTTTCACCATTTCCAGCATGGGCATTTTCAACTGCTTTACTTGCATCACCTGCATTTAGACCTCCACCAATATTAATTGAATCAACTACTTCAACAACTGCAGGAATTTTTAAAAGATCAAGGATATTATCATCATATCCATCAAATGTACAAGTTTTATTATTTTCATCTTTTGTTGGATTAGGTGGATTTATGTGTTTTGATAATGATCCAACTAATGGTGCAGCAGTTATAAGTGTTTGGAGTTTACTTTATACATTATCTAATGCAAAGAGAAGTTTATGGAATCTGAAATTTTATCCAAAGGCATTAATATCATTAAGTGTTGCAAATACAGTTCTTTATGGAGCAAAATATTTTAATATTATCTAAATATAATAAAATATAAAATTATATAAATGTTTTTATTTTGTTTTGTTTTGTTGATTTCTTTAAAATTTACCATTTTATAGGTAATAAAGATTGATTAATTGCAAAATCTTCAATTTCTTGTCCATTATACATTTCAATAAATTGTTGATCTAATGGTCTTTCCTTTGGATAAGCAAATCTACGATATTCATCAAAAATCATTGAATGTGACCATTTTTGTAATTTTCTAATACAACCAACAACGCAACCAGTTCTATGTTTACCTCTATTACAATGAATTAAAATTGGTTGATTTTGTGGATTAATTAAAATTTTTAAAGCTTTTGTAACTAATTCAGGTTTAATTTTAACAAATGGTTCTTTATTACCACTCATACCAATTTGAAAAATTTTTATATCATTTGCTTTATTAAATTTTAAATTTTCAATTGGATATTCTTCAGGTATTAAACATAAAATTGATTTTAATTTTAAACTTTTTAAATAATCAAAATTTTCAATACGTGGGAATGATGATCTATAAATACCTTCACAAACTCTTGCAAAATTTTCTGGTGGCATATAAATTCCGATAATGCTTTTACTAAATCGTATTTTTTCATTATTAGGATTATTATCATTTATATTTCGTATTATATGTTTTGATTTTAAACTTATTTCTTTATTATTATTATTATTGTTATTATCATTATTATTATTATCATCATCATTATCATCATCATCATTATCATCATCATTTTTTAATGTTTTAAGATAATCATTAACAATATTACTATCAGTTGGAACATATCTATCATAAATATCTTCATCATCTTCATTATTATTATTATTATTATTATTATTATTATTATTATTATTATTATTATTATTATTTATATAATTATTATTTCCACATAAAATTTGATCATTATTTTTTAAATAATTTAATAATTTATCCTCTTGTAAAATATGAAAATCATGATCACCTTGTTCTTGTCTTTCAGTTTCCACTAAATCTTCATTAACGATATTTGCTAAATTTGTTTGCTCAGGAATTGATTCAAAATCAAATAAGTCTGCATCCATGATTAGATGAGATCCTTTTTTAATTATGAATATAAAAATTTGTTTTATTTTCTTTTACTTTATTTTATTTTATTTATAAGTTGAAGTGTTTTAAACTTGAAATTTATAAAAATAATCATTATTGTTTAATAATACATTTTATCACTACTATTAATAATTGACAACAATTAATTCATGGCACTGCTCATTTCTACTACTACTACTTACTACTACTACGCCTACTAATAATACTTTTTATCTATAATTATTTCGCGATTGTAAATTATTAATACAGTAATAATTACCTATATAGTATAGTATAGTATAGTATAGTATATATTTATATGTAAATAATTATTTAAAAATATATGATATGATTAATTTTCATACTATAAAAAACATTTATAGATATTAATTGATTGTTCCAAGATCAAAAGAATATAAATAAAAAACGAAAGTAAATAAGAGAAACTTTGAGAGAGATAGAAAGAAAAAAGAGGGAGGGAAGCAAAATTAAGCGTAAATATATAATAATAATATAATAAAATAAAATAAATTTAATTTAATTATTTCCAGAGTTATTTTTGATCATATTTATAAAATAATGGTATCTTATTGATAATAAATTTTTTTTTAGATCATGAAGGAATGATTTAAAAATAATGAAGAAGTAAAAAAAAAAAGTGGAGTTAATAATAAATTAAATGAATGTTAAAATGGAAATAAATAACTAGTAAAATAAAAATTGATCATAGTAATACCATAAACATATTGATCAATTAAAATTCAAATGAAAATCAAACATGATTTCCCATTTTGTTTTAGGATGATATTGATTAGTTGAACCTTTAGTGTATTCACCTAAATTTTTATATATCTCTAAAACTAAAATATATTTACAGTAAAATCTTTTTAAGAAGAAAAAAGAAGAAATAAGAAGGAACGAAGTAATAAAAATAACGAATAACGATTAAAGAACAAAAACTGAGAATAATCTTCGACTTAAGTTCTTTAAAATAAGTATATTTTGTTATTCTTTTATTATAATCAGATGAAGAAACTAATAAATAATTAACATGAAGATAATAAAAATAAAATAAAACGAATTTAGATCGATTTAATTGTATAAATAAGCTATATATATATAAGGCTAATTAATATATTGAAAATAAAATAAAATAAGATAAAATATAGCAAATAACTTAGATCTCTACAGTTAAATAATGTAAAATAAATAGCAATCAAAGTAAAAAAAAAGATCAGCTACCTGTATTCACATAAAGAATAAATATGGGTCTATCCGAATGGAGTCTTAATTATTTATAGTTTAATTTTATAAGCTTAATTTTTAATAAAAATTAAGATTTAAATATTTAATTACGTTATGTCTCCTTTTCCTATATAGGCTAGGCTATATATATATTATCATACATGCATGCATGCATTACAGTTAGTTAGTAGTAGTTAGTTAGTAGTTAGTTAGTAGTTAGTTAGTTAGTTAGTTTTACCTTTTTTTATTTTTTTATTTTTATTTTTTTATTTTTTCATTTTTTCATTTTTTTATTTAAATACTCAATCGTACATGTATGTACACATTGATTGATATGTTATTCTGTAATTATAATTGATTATATTTTGTTGTCAGTTTGATATATGGGCTTATATATAGACATCTTTTCTTGTATTAATTAATCCAACTCTACAGACAATGGTATGTTTATCAGATTTATTTCACATTTAGTTTCATTTAATTTTCTTATTACTAACAACATGTTTACCAGTCTGCACTTTTTAATTTCACATCTTTACTTCAAGTGCTGATTTTATTGATATGCACTTCCACATACATTCATTCTATGTGGCCTACAATGCTTGACAAAAATAAAACAGGTATTTTAGGCCTTTTCTGGAAATGTGCTCGTATAGGCGAAAGAATGTCTCCTTATGTTTCTATATGTTGTATAATAATTGCAATTAATCAACTTTTAAATTAAAAAAAAATAATGAATAAACAATTTTTTTTTTTTTACAAGTTTTAATCTATTTATTTATTTATTTACTAGTATTTATTAGTATTTATAATAACTTTTCTATTTTCTAATACATAATTTTCTTTATTTTGTTCAACTAAATTCAGTTATTTCAGTTTCACTGTTACTCAATTTACCAACATTTTTTGATCCAACAATTGGCCCAAATCTCATTGCATCAAGTTTACTATAAATAGAACGAACCATACATAAATT
>JAMAJE010000311.1:0-14896 GCA_023629255.1 Pichia sp. PB3310
ACCATTTTCCAATATTGTTCATTATTCATTGGCATAAAATTTTTTGGGCCAAACCAATAACTACCTTTATTTGGTTTCCCGTTATTTGAAGGATCCAATAATGATAATTCTCTTGCTAATTGAATTTCAACATATAAAGGATTTGAATTTGGATTATTAAAATATAAAAATTCTCTAATACCTGTAATTATAAGTGATGAACCACCAAAAAATGTTGAAAATCTTGTAAATCGACGCCTAAAATTTGAAATTGAAGATGGGAATCTACGGAATGTACCACCAAAAATAATTAAACCAATTGCAATTTGAATATGTGACATTGTTGCTCTTGCAAATAATGCATCATGAGCTGGAGCCAATGGACCCCAAATAAATAAATTTGGAGATGCATACCTAAATAAATGTTTGTAAATTGTGACTAAGGTAGAATCATTTGGATCATTGAGTTTTCTAAATTCAAGTTTGGATGGGTCTTCTGGGTTAATCTTCACCATTTTTTTACTAGGTATAATATATAATGGGGAGTTGGAAAAATGAAAAGAAGATTTAGAGAATCAATTGATGGCAAGATATACCAATATATATTTCACAATATATTAACAGGATTTACTACTATATTAATAATGTAATGTTAGCGAATTAAAAATTCTTATTACCTACTACCTCTTAGCTACCTGCATACAGATTTCATAATATTGAATAAACTAACTTTTAAAAAACTATCATTATTATTCATTCTATCAAAGAATATATATATAAACGTAAAAATATTACTATAAATATTAAAAATTATAAATATTAGTAGAAAAGATCATTTGGAAGTATCTAAGACGTATCTACCTAAAATTTTACCTTCAGCCATTAATTTGAAAACTTCTGGTAATTGAGATAAACCGACAACCTTAAATGGAGATTTGACTAAACCTCTGTTATAGAAATCTAAAGCTTCAGCAGTATCTTCTCTATTACCAACATAAGAACCTCTAATTTGAATTGATTTAACAACTGCATCGAAAACAGGAGTTTTAACTTGAGCACCTGCTGGTAAACCAACAAGGACAACTTTACCTAAAGTTCTAGCATATTGACAAGATTGAGAAATTGCAGCTTCAGAAACTGAAACATTAATGACACCATGAGCACCACCATTTGTTGCTTCTTGAATAGTTTTAACGATATCTTTAGTTTTAGTAAAATCAACGAAAACTTCTGCACCTAAAGATTCACATAATTCTTTTTTATCATCACCACCATCAATTGCAACAACTCTAAGACCCATTGCAACAGCATATTGAATTGCTAAAGTACCTAATCCACCACCAGCACCAGAGATTGCAACCCATTGACCTGCTCTTAATTCAGCAGTTTTTAAAGCTTTATAAACTGTAACACCAGCACATAAAATTGGTGCGACACCATCTAAAGCAGCTGATTTTGGAATATGAGCAGCTTGAATTGCATCAGCTGTTGCATATTGTTGGAAAGAACCATCATGAGTATAACCTGATAAATCAGCTTTTGCACAATTTGGTTCTGCACCTTGTTCACAAAATTCACAACCTAAACAAGAACCATTAAGCCATTTAATACCTGCATAATCACCAATTTCAAAAGAAGTAACATTTTCACCTTTTGCGACGACAATACCAGCACCTTCATGACCACCAACTAATGGTAATTTTGTTGCTAAAGGCCAATCACCTTTCCATGCATGTAAATCTGTATGACAGACACCTGAATATAAAACTTTAATAAGAATTTCAGTTGCCTTTGGTTTTGGAACTGGAATTTGTTTATATTCTATTGGGCCACCATTTTCGTAAAAGACGCAGGCGTATTGAGTTTCTGGAATTTCAAAAGACATTGAGAAATTTAATTTATTATTTGTTTGTATAGTGAATTAAGAAGAAGAAAAATAAAGGAAAAAAGTATAAGATAAAACAATTAAAGAATTGACGCTCTGATTAAAATTTCGGGAAAATCAGATCCTTTTTATAGAACAGAAAATACATGTCTAAATAGCATACGTATCAGATTAATAAATTATTATTAATAAATAATTATAATAACTACAATAATAATAATAATAATAATAATAATATAATATGATTAGATTAAATGGACTCCGATTACCCTCTGCTCCGCTAACGACACCACTACACGTTCCATCATCATCAGTAACGATTACTTAATTAATAGATTAATCTGATTCAATCATATAAAAAGAATAAAAGAACATATGATAGCACTGAAAACGGACACCCCCTCTCCGAATTTTAATAAACAATTAAAAATAAAATAAAATAAAAAATCAAACCCCCTCTTTCCTATCAACCTTATTATATAATATATATTGTATTATTATTATTATTAGTATAATAATAATACAAATTTAGCTAGTGATCGATAAAAAAATTGAACCTTCCCCGGGGGAACGTACAACATTCTATTTTTTAATTTAATTTAATTAATTAAATTAAATTAAACAATTAAAACTAAATTAAAATTTTAATGTTTCGCAAAGAAAAAGTTCACCCCCCACGTCTCACCCCCAACCTTATCGGCCCACTCGGCCGCCCCCCAGCCACGAATTCCACTGCCCCAACATGCTCTTTCCTTCAATGGAGATGACATAACGTCTATACCACTATTATTTTGTTTAAACAATAATATAACATATCTATGAAGACCAGTATTTGGTGGTGGACCAGGTCCCATATATGGAACTACAGTTTCCCCTCTATTTTGTAAATCCGAGGCAGTCAATTCACCTTTAGCTAATTCATCCATGGGAATATCTTTAATTACCCAATGACAATATTCCGACCATTTCTCATCACCACGGGTTGGTGCATCCGGATCTGTCATTACTAAGGAAAATAAATCACCATCTTTAACTTCGATATCATTATCATCACTCATTACTGTAAATTGTACTCTTGGAATTGAAGCTGTCTCATTAGGACGTAATTCATTTCCCAGTGTAACATTGATATCGTTTGAATATTGTGCTTGTAAAAAACCTTTAGGTTTAAAATCTTTATTGTGAATCACGGTAGGGACAATCTCATTTGAATGTAATGCATCTGTTACGCTTTCTGTTATATTTACCAAAACCATTGTTTTTTTTAAAAATAGTAATTGAATTAATATATATTATTGAATAAAATTTTAAATAATAGACTTTTGTATGATTAACTA
The DNA here is from genome assembly GCA_023629255.1 of Pichia sp. PB3310. NCBI lineage: Eukaryota > Fungi > Ascomycota > Pichiomycetes > Pichiales > Pichiaceae > Pichia > Pichia sp. PB3310. The sequence continues at coordinate 3,202 of JAMAJE010000311.1, forward strand.
TTTATTAAAAAACTATCAATCTATATATTAGTTTCTATATATATATTTATTTATTTACATATATATATGATATAACAATGTGGGGGGCGCTAAGTACGCTTTAAATAGTTTTTTTTTTCTGATTTGTCTATTTAATATTAATTAATTAGACACTGAACAATTGGTTGACTATCTCGCAACGCTATCGTCATACATCATATCCTATCCTATCCTATCCCTTTTATATGTTCTTTCGAACAAAAATTACTTAATTGGTTGGTTTCCATACATCATCTTGAATAAAACTAACCATACTACGACTACCAGTCTGTAATAAAGGATGACTTGCAATTATATTAAGGAAACTTTCAAGCCCAGCTCTTCTTTCTTCAATAAATTCTGGCGTAAACCTTTGTGAATAACTAAATATTGATTTATCAGGTAATTTTGGTATAATAACTCTTGTATTTTCAGTCTCAAGTATTTTCTTAAATTTATCAAATTCACTAAATCTTCTTCTTACCTTTGAAAATTTTTTCTTAAATGATGGTATATTAGTCCTACAAATAATTTCATAATCTGTAAACATATCATTACTTGATTTATTCCCATGAGTTATAGGATTTTTAACTTCAATCTCTAAAAAGTCTTCTGGTTCACCATATAATTCATCAAATGTTTGTTTATGTTCTTTTTTATTAACTGTTTCATTAAATGATATAAATGGATTGTGTGATGTCATTATAATCTATTAAATATATATTAACATATAGATATATACATATATATACATATAAAATAGTTTACTTGTTTGTCTTTGTTTAGACCTGACCTGATAGGTATGATATCCCTTGGTTGGTTTCATTCTATTTTATACGTTATAAGATTTATTTATTGAATTTCTTTCGCTGCTTATAATTATCTAATAATACATACACATACAATATTTAATATTAATTTAATTTAATTTTTCTCATTTCTTTGTTTTCCTCAATTTTTCTATTACAAGGAGACAACAGACATGAATTGATTTACAATTATTATTACTTTATTTGGTTCTATTGAATATTTTTATATTACATTCACTTTACTTCCAATTATTTCTTCTTTGTTGATTCTTTTCTTTTATTTAAATACTGCATGATTTACAGAAATCCTATTTAATACTATTATCATCATACATTTTTTAAACTTTTATTGATAATATTTTTCACATATAGATAGATTCTTGATTTGTTTTAATTTTATTTCTTATTTCCGATTTCACCGATTTCATCAATTTTTACTGTTATTTCTATTTCTATCCATCTTTTACATTAATAAAGAATGAATCGACAAATATCTTCATCTATTGATGAAATGGATGGCTTAAAATCATTTGATACTTCAAATAATAATTCTCATAATAACGAAATTAATAAAAATAAAAATAACAATGATAAAAATACTGGATTGGACGATGAATTAGATTATGATGAAGACGGAGAAGAAGATGAAGAAGATGATGATAATGATGATGTTGATGTTACTAATGATCATAATCAACTTATAAAAGATGAAGAAGTTCATAGTAACAATGTTAATTTTGTGAATAATGATGATGATGAAGCTGTTGTTATCAATAACAATGCTAATGGAGAAGGGGAGGATAATGAAGATGATGAAGAGGAAGAAGAAGATGGAGGTAGAGATGATGATGCTGATGGTGATGATGATGAGGAGGATGAGGAAGAGGATGATGTCGAGGTTGATGGTTTAGAAGATGATTTAAATGAACCTGCTGGTGCATTCGCAAATGTTGGACAAGGTTTAACGGGTAAATATAAAAATTTAATGATGCAATATTGGCAAAATACAATTGATTCAATTGAAAAGGATGATCATGATTTTAAAAATCATCAACTACCTTTAGCAAGAATTAAAAAAGTTATGAAAACTGATGAAGAAGTTAAAATGATTTCAGCTGAAGCTCCAATTTTATTTGCAAAAGGTTGCGATATTTTTATAACTGAATTAACAATGAGAGCTTGGATTCATGCTGAAGAGAATAAAAGAAGAACTTTGCAAAAATCTGATATTTCTGCCGCATTACAAAAATCTGATATGTTTGATTTTTTAATTGATATAGTACCAAGAGAAGAAGAACGTACTAAAAAAAGGAATAATTCAACATTACCGAATTTAGAAAATGATCAACAATTTTATGAACAAAATCAACAACAGCAACAACAACAACAACAACAACAATCTCAAGAATATTATCAGCATCAACTACCTGGATCGGAATTAGATCAGTACTAAAATTACATGAGAAAGTAGAATAAATTCAGTTACTTACATAAACTTTAAAAAAATCATAAAAACTATAATTTATTAATTCAATCATCAATTGATCATTTATCTATTCTATTCTAATTCTGCAACAAGTTCAATTTCAACTTTGAATTTTGGTCCAGCCAATGCAGCAACAACACAAGATCTTGGTGGTTTAGTAATAAAATGTTTTGCATACACTTGATTAACAGCTGGAATTAATGATGGGTCAGTAACAAAAACTAAAGCTTTGACAACTGAATTAATTGAACTACCAGCAGTTTTTAAAACAATTTTTAAATTTTCAATTGCAATTTCTGTTTGTTCTTCAACATTTTCAGGAATATTACCATTAGAATCCATTCCGACACTACCTGAAGTATAAATTAAACCTGATTTTGTTATTGAAGCAGCATCTAAAATAGCTGATGCTGGTGGTAAACCACAATCTGTCCATGTAATAACCTTGACCATTTATAAATAAACTAATCTTTCTCTATTTATTAAATTAAAGAAAAGAATAATAAAAGTTAAAAAGATCTTAATTATATATCAATATAATAGATAAAGCGAAGAAACATGATCCTTTTTATATTATTTGAAAAAATAATAATCCATAATTAAGGCTAATCAAATCAAACCAAATCAATCATATCTTTTTAATATTCTCTATTGAATTTATCAGCGAATATGGTATATGTTCCGAAATTGATTATATCGTAAATATTACTTGATTAGAGATATCTCGCTTTATTTTCTTTATTAATAGGAAACAGCTTTACGTATGTATATATACTGTACTGTCCATGTTTAGTTTGAAAATTAATATATTTTATCGGCGATAACACAACAAATGTCCTTACCAAACAAAATATTGATTTGCTTAGTTTAACTTTACTTCTACTTAAAATAAATCATAAAATATATTTCATTCTTACTTACCTTTATTCAGTCCACATTGTTTTGTCCTTATATAAATCATCTTGAGTCAACAGATATCGGTGAATCCGTTCTAACCAATCAAAATTTGTATTAGTGTCAGCAGCTTTCCGAATTGAGTAAAAATAGTTCTGTGGCGTGCCATGAGTTGGTTTTTTTTTTTTTTTTTTTGATGCGTTTCTATAAGTATTCTAAAGAATGATTTCTTTTCAGATTATTAATTAGTTGCTAAATTATACCTCTCTCTTAAAAAAGACAAAAAATAATTCAATTTATCCATTAATAATTACTTTAAATAACCAATATGCCATTAACCGAAATCACAAGCAAAGACCAATTTTCAGAACTTACTTCAGTTAATGATAAACTAATAGCTTTATATTTTCATACACCATGGGCATCACCATGTATTCAAATGAATAAAGTTATCAATACATTAGCTGATTCAGAAATTTATAATACTATAACTTTTATTTCAATTAACGCAGATTCATTCCCAGAAATTTCAGATTTGTTTGATATAACCGCAGTTCCTTATTTTGTACTTATTAAAAATGGTTCAATTTTAGAAGAATTAACTGGTGCTGATCCAAAAGAATTTGTACGTGCTTTAGATAAATTTAATGATACACCAACAAATCAAAAATCAGATCAACCATCTGAACAATCTCAAATCCAACAAAATTCTGCTTTAGAATCTTCTGCAATTCAACAAGAAGAAACTCCTGAACAATTACAAACAAGATTACAAAAATTAACAACTGCCGCTCCAATTATGTTATTTATGAAAGGTACACCATCTGCTCCACAATGTGGATTTTCAAGACAAATGGTTGCAATTTTAAGAGAACATCAAGTACGATTTGGTTTCTTTGATATTTTAAAAGATGATTCAGTTAGACAAGGTTTGAAAACTTTTAGTGATTGGCCAACTTTTCCTCAACTTTATATTGGTGGTACTTTTCAAGGTGGTTTGGATATTATTAAAGAAAACTTAAGTGAAGATGATTTGTTTTTTGAACATGCTTTAGAAGAAGCAAATTCTGCCCAATAAATAAATTAATTTATACATACATACATATTTCTAACTATTAATTCTTAAGATTTCTATTCAAATGTGATTGTAAGCAAAATAGAAAGACAAATTTTTTGTAAAAAATAAGCAGATTCATATTCTTGATCCTTAACATTTTTCCAATTTTGGTGCATTGATTCTATATAGTCAGTTAATTGCATATCCTGTAATGGTGATACATACGTGACGGAATTTTTTTCGTTCTAGGGAATAAAGAAAGAAAGTGCAACGAGAATGCTTCTTTTTATTATTAGAGCCTTCCAAATAATACAAACCATCAAGATTTATTCCTAAAAGCAAAACAGAAATGATTATCTAATTTTGTAAAATAACTCAGTTAGCATCCTAAAATTCCACATCTCTAAAAGAATTCTGCAAGAACTTCAGAATCATCACTGAATTCATCACATAAATCCTCATTCTTATCTTCTGCTTCTGCTTCTGCTGCTTTATCTTCTTCTTCACTATCCTCAATTGGATCTGACTCAAATTCACCGCCATCAATTACTCCATCATCATCAATGTTATCGCCGGCACCTTCAAATGTTACGCCAAAATATTCTTCTTCTAAATCTTCAATTCGACCACTGCTATAAATACCTTTGTTATTATAATTTATATAATCATCTTCATCTATTTTATCAGTTATAAAATTATCATCTGCTGTCAAAGAATTCATAAATTTACCACCAATCCTTTGATCTTTCAATTTTAAAGGCTTACCTGTCTTTTGAAACATTTTATATCGGAATTTGAAACTTGTAAAAAAATTATTTTGATAAAATCCATCAATTAATGTAATGCTAAACTTGCTTAAATACGAATAATTGTTATTTGAAATCATCCTTTTTTCTCTACTTTTTTGAAATTCTTTAATCTCATTATTAACAGTAGCCAATTTCTTAATCAATTTTGAATCCCTTGAAAATATAATTTTTTTGTTATTAATACCATTATTAACATCAGTTTTTGATTGGCTTTTTAAATCTTCACATATAATCCTTAATCCAAAACAACTCAAAAATGAGGTACTAGATAAAATATTGGGATTATTAAAATCTTTACTCCTATGAATTAAATTATCAGAAATGCATAGAATTTCCATAAATTTATTCAGATTTATATTAACTGGTGGATTTATAACTGAATAGTTTTCTAAACAGCATAAATTAAATCTGGATAAATGTGACATAATTTCACTACTAATGTTATCAACTGTTATAATATTTTTATTATTAATCTGATTTATATCTATCTTAAGATTATGTCGCTTCTTAAAATCATCAAATTCCTCAATTTGATGTTTTGTGCCATAAATAATTTTACCGATTGCATGGAAAATATCTAAACCTGTTTCTTTACCGATAATTGAGTCGTGATAGTCATTATTATTATCATCATTATTCACTTCGTTATATTGAAACCTATACCAAAATTCAAATGTGTTTATTGCATTTCTTAAATCTTTTAAAATAGATAATCTATCTATTTCCAAATCTATTAGTCTATTCGGTTTAACATTTTTGATCTTACAAACTCTTAAAATTGCTTTTTTCAAAAAAGTTTTTGCAACCTTATTAAATCTGATCCTTTTCCACCCATTATTTTCAAACTGCATTAATTTAAACCCAAAAACAGTTTCAACTTTAAATGTGTTATCAATGGTAAAATTTGTACCATTATTATAATTTAAATCGTTATCAATATCAAATTCAGTTAAACAAATAATAAGGGGTGGTAGTTGAAAATTTGAATCCATGTTAATCCAGTTCAAAAGTGAATTTTGAAAATCTTGGTGTGTTTCTCTATGAAATAAATTAGGTAATTCGTCGATTATTATGCATTTTTCATTCAAGCCGGTCAACATTTTACATTGGTTTAAAAATTCTTTGAAATAATAAACTGAAGAATTTCCAGAATGTGAATCTTTTGAAATATTGAACTCTATAGTAAATTTCAAATCATCGTCATTGAGATTATCAGTTATTTCAGATCCAATCATAAGTTTCCGAATTTTTAAAATTTTTTCTTTCATTAACTTTTCTGCAATCAAATTGACACTAGTACTCTTACCACTTCCACATGGTCCTGACACAACTAAAATTCGATTATTGGTCCTTTTGTAAATCAAATCTTCAATTTCTTGTTGTAAGTTTTCAAGTTTCTTTTTATGTATACATAATTCATTAATTTCAGAAGGTTTACATTCATTCACCCAAGAATCCGGGTGTTCCTCTTCGTTGAGAAAGGCATCTTTATTTTCAACTTTATCAACTTTGACAATTTCTTCTGTTTTAAGCTTTTTGATTGGAACTTTAGTAACACCGAATAATTCTTTCTTCGAATTTTCGAAATCAAGTTTCTTTGCAGATAGTTTAAATAAGTCATTTTGACTATCTTGTGAATATTTTCTCTTTGTTTGCGAGTTTAAAAATCTTTTAATTGGACTGCTTCTAACATCCACATTATCCCCTGATGCGTCCGTTAGAACATCACTCATATCCGAGTCATCACTAATGTCAGCTGATGGATAATCCGTCATACCGTAACATTTAGTTTTAGATTTTTTATATATTGCCCTTAAGCATTTATTTTAGACGTGCTGAGCCAAAATTCATTTAATTGTTTTCTATGATCTGAAAAATGAAAATTCAATATCTTCTCGTTTTTGAAATTCTTATGATTTATTTTACAAAAATTACTAAAACAACTAATAATTTTTATCTAAATATAAATGATTTTAACCAAAAAGCACAATCTAAAAAAATACAAATTTCTCAAAAGATGATTATAAATATAGAAGAAATAACTTATAATCCATCAATCATTCTAAAAACACTTCGTAATGCCTCCTTTTCGATTAAAGGTCCGAATGATGGACTAATTAATTTATTTTGGCTCCACCAACTAAAATCACTTTCCAATCCTAACGGTATATTGTTATCATCAAATTTAATTTTATTAATTTTATTCAATTTTGATGTATGTTCCCAATGTTTGGCCGCAATTTCCGCATTTTCAACAATTTCAGTTGGTATACCACACATATTTGCAACATGCATACCAAATGAACCATTAGATTGACCTTTTTCAAGTTTGTATAAAAATGTAATTTTTTTTGATTCAGAATCAACTAAAATAGACATTTTTAATGGTATAATTTTTGGATGATTAATAAATGATTGACCTAAATTTGCATAATGTGTTGCAAAAAATCCAATTGATTGAATATGTGTTGCAAAATGATGTAAAACTGATTCAGCAATTGCAAATCCATCACTTGATGATCCACCCCTTCCTAACTCATCTAAAATAATTAAAGATTTAGGAGTTGCATTATCTAACATTTTTTTAGTTTCTAATAATTCAACATAAAATGTTGATTTACCTTGCATTATATTATCATTTGCACCTAATCTTGTCATGATTGAGTCAACTGGTGTTAATATTGCAGACTCAGCTGGTAAAAAACATCCAATTTGTGCCATAATGGTTGCTATACAAGTCATTCTCAATAACGTTGATTTACCTGCAGCATTTGCACCTGTTAATAAACCAATACTATTTTCATTATTTAATCCGAGTGAAATATCATTTGGAATAAAATCTTTGGTATTCAAAATACCGGAACCAGGTAAAAAACATGGATGTCTCAATTGTTTAAAATCAATGAATGAAAAATCATTTTCAACTATTTCGGGTCTACAAATTGGGAACCCTAATGATTCTGATGCTCTAGCTAATGATATTAAACAATCAATTTTACCAATACTTGAAACAATTTTAATACATTTATCATAACTTTTATCAAAATTTTCGTAGATTTTATCTTTCAGACTAATACAGATCATTTTATGTAATTCTTTTAATTCCATTAATTCTTTAACTAATTTTTTATTTTCTGGTGACCAATATCTTTTACATTTTGCAGTTGATGCCATTTGTTGCCAATCTCTTGGGATTTTACCAATATATTTAGTTGGAACTTCAATAAGATAAATCTCTTTACCACTGTCCTTATAGCATATATCATTTGATTTATATTCCTTTTTATATTCTATTAGTAGTTCATTCAATTTATTTTCTAAGTTTAGAATTTTACAATTACTCTCATCAAATTCTTCATCAACTCCTGGATTTGGAACAATCAAATCTTCCTTTATAGCCAATTGTTTATCAAATTTATTATTCCAATTTTCCAATAATTCATCTAATTCCACAATTGGAAAATCTGTAATTAATGATTTAAGTAAACCCTTTAAATTATCAACCCCATAATTATTGATCTCATTAATTAATTCAGATATATATTGGAAACTATCAATAACTTTAACAAAATCTTTAGGTTTTAAAATTTTTGAATGAATTCTAGTTAACATTCTTTCAACATCAACAATTTTCTTTAATTTAGATTCAATTAAATATTTTAAATCACCATCATTAAGTAAAGATTCAACAGAATCTAATCTTTGTTCAATTGCGATTTTATTTAATAATGGATGAATAACCCAACTTTTAAACATTCTTTTACCAAAAGATGTTAAACCTTTATTTAAAATTCTAAATAATGAACCACGATCAGACTGATCAAAAGAATTATGAAAAATTTCCAAATTTTGTAAAGTAATACCATCTAATCTCATTGAAGAATTTAATAAATTTTTATTAAATGGATCATATTCTTTAAAATTTCCCATTGAAATAATATTTTCATCTAATTTAAGTGATCTTAAATACCAAAAAATTGCACCAAAAGATGAAAATGCAATAAATTTTTCATTTTCATAATAAGATTTTAAAATTTCAGGAGTTTTCAATTCATGTGATAAATTAAATTTTGATAATTCGTCAACTGTCTTTTCATGGTCCCAAAATTCAATATCAGGTTTAATAAAATTAAATGATGCATTTGGATTTGAATTAAATTTTAAAATTCTTAATGTTAAAACATCCAATTGATTTTTCGGAATTAAAACTTCCATTGGATTAATTTGTGATAATAAAGTTTCTAATTTTGAACATTCATAATCATCATTAAATTGTAAAAGTTGAATATGACCTGTTGAAACATCGGCAAAACAAACACCAAAAGTTTTAACATTATTTTCATAATCAATAGATTCTTTAATTGCAAGACAATATTTTGACATTTCATCACCTAATAAATTTTCATCAATTAAAGTTCCACAAGTTAAAATATATGATAATTCTCTTTCAATAACTTTTGAATCTTTAGATGAATCTTTTGAATTTCCATTTTTTTCTCTAATTTCTTTAGCCAATAAAGATTCTTTTTGATCGACTTTGGCAACTTTGTAACCTGCGTTAATAAATCTTTTAGCCCAATAATCAAATGACATTTCAGGAACACCAGCCAATCTCATATTTGCTCTACCTGTACCTGCTAATTTTAAATCAAATTTTGAATGTGCAATATCTGCATCATTTTCATAAAGTTCATAAAATTTACCTTTTTTAAAAAAAACAACAGTATCCCACATTTTTGATTTAATTGTCCAATATTGTTTTTCAAAGGCAGTAAATTTCAACCAAGCAGATTGTGGAATATATAAAGTTCTAGAATCATAATTTGGATCTGTTTGTGCATTTCCATCTGCATCTTTAACATTAATAAGCCATTGATAACGTTCTTCATTTTCTTTGTTAAATTTTTTCTGTGCTGTCATTGTAGATTTAATTGGTGATTTTGGCTTTGATGATAAAATATTTGAAATATTAGAAACTGATTTTTTAGTAGTTTTTGTTGATTTTTTAATAACGATATCATTAACAAGATCATCATCTTCAACACCACTATAATTATCTTCGATAACTGTTTTATCTGTAAGATTTTTAACTTCTTCTTCATCAGGAATAATAGCATCGTCTTCTGAAGTATTATTATCATCTTCATCTTTCATATCAAAATCTTCGTCATCAGCATCATCCCAAGCAATTGCTCTCTTTTTCTTCTTTGGTTTAATTACATCTTCTTCTTCTTCATCTTCAACATCATCATCATCATCAGATAATTCAGAATAATTTACTTTACGTGGTCTTCTTGAAACAGGTGATGATGGAAGTTGTTTACTTTCATGTTCATTTCCACTTTCAATAAGTTCATCAGAATCATTTCTTTTTTTTAAATTTAAATCTTTCGTAGATTTTCTTTTTAAAGAATTTGGAGTTTCTAAAGTTTTTGAAATTTTCTGTTCTTTTAAATCTATTTTAACATCTATATCATTAATTGAATTATCAGGAGTAATTGATTCAATAACTGGTTTTTTAGAAACATAAGATTCAGAAATTTTTGTCTTTGTTTTATCGAGATTGGAGTTAGAAGAAGATGATGATGATGATGGAGGTAGTTCAGTTTTTATATCCGACTTTTTTTTACTGAAAAAAGACATCAATGATGTCTGTTTCATTTTTTTTGGAGTTTCAACAGCCATGGTTAGCCTTTTTCCGTAATTTTTAAAATTAAATGGGGTAAAAAGGATAAAGGATGTAAATAATCTTCTTTTAGAAAAATAAAATAGTAACTTTAAAATAAAGGTATAGTATATTAGAAAAAAAAAATGCAGGTATGCGAGATATATACAATATATGCAATTGATATTGTTGGCAAAAGAAACGCGTCCTAGATTACGTGTATTATATTACAACAATTTACAAACAATAGCTTATTAAATTAAATTTTCTTTGTATGGGATTAAATTAGGAGATTAGATTATAGGAGACAAACGCTCAAGGCAGACTGTTTTTTTGTTACGCGTGTGTATTACAATTACTGTCTTTCTATTTATTGTCTGTTTACAATTAATATTAGTATTAGTTAATTTAGTTTACTTATTTAGTATAAAGGTTTTTTGTGTTTTTTTTAAAGAGTTCGGAGATAAAGAAAGGAATATGAATAATTAATGATTGCTATGGCTTTTTTTTTTCTTTTTTTTTTTGGTGTAAATATATATTATTCATATCTTTAAAATAGTTACATGATAACCTCATACTTCATGTCTTCAGTAATCTGTTTATTTGGGAGGACATAACTATTAAATACAATAACTTCATTTTTAACAGTAACATTAGAACCTAAAATTGAAATATTACCAGAATCTCTAATACCTATAACTTTAAAATTTTCATTAGTAGCCATTAAAGCTTTCATTTTATCAGTACCATTTTTACGAATTAATTCATTAATACTAATTAAATTAATACCTGAACCTTCAATTCTTGACCAATTACCAATTTTACAATTATTTGAAATAATTGAATTTTTAATAAGTGAATTAGAACCAATTTCAACATTATCTAAAATAATTGAATTAACAATTCTACAACCAGGACCAATTGTACAATTTTTACCAATTGAAACATAAGGACCAA
>JAMAJE010000312.1:0-14836 GCA_023629255.1 Pichia sp. PB3310
TTATTAATATAATTAATTAATAAATCTTTACTTATTTGATTAACATTTGAATCATTTAAATGAGATAAAGATTTAAAAGCTTTTTCAAAATTTTTTGTTAAAATATCCCAGATACCATTTCTCCAAAGGTAAATTGATAAATCATAATCTTCTTCAACTATTAAATGTTTTAATAAATCAAATGAACTAACTAAAATTTCATCGAATTGATTTTCAACATTAAGTAAATCGTTTATAATAATTTTAACTAAATCATTCTTCAAAAATATTTTTCGAATTGTTTCATCATTATTACATTGAACTAAAATATTATTAATAGTGATTAATTTATCATTAACAGATGAATTAGAAGATTTTCTAATTTTATCTAATAAAGAAATAACTTTGTTAGTTTGATTTTCAGATTTTTTGCTAGTAGTAATTCCTTGATTTGGAGTTGCAATCTGGTTATTTTTGTGTCTTTGTTGTGAAAGCTTTGATCTTTTCTTAAGTTTAGCCATGATTAAATTTGTTGTATTAGTGTTTAGTTAATTGTAAAAACAAAATTATAAAAAAAGAAACACACATTTACAATTAAAATAAAATATAAAAATTTTTCAATAAAATTGAGAAATCAATTTTTTTTTTCAATGTCAATTATTTCAAACATAATTAATCTATCTATCTATCTATATAATAATGCGTGTGTGTTTAAAAGATTACATTATAAATTATAATTAAATCAATATTTTTTCCATCTGATTAATAGAATAGAATAGAATATAATATAATATAATATAATATAATATAATATAATAGACTGGTAATTGTTGTTTCTATTTATCTGAAGTATGGTTTATTATTTTCAGTTTTTCAATCAATTCAATTTTTAATTAGCTTGTTATTCTATGTACAAACATGAAACAGTTTTTTTTTGATTAATATTAATATTAATATTAATATTACCGTTTCTTTCTATATATATAATTAAGTATACAATACAATTTAATCAACAGTTTTCTTAGCTTCTAATTTTTCCCTAAGTTTTTCAAATTCTACACTTCTATCAACACCATCAATAATTTTATCTCCATTATCATCAAATTCTGGAATAGGAATATCAGATCTTAAATTTCCATCTTTTCTTAACTGTTCCACAATAAGTGGTTCAAAAAATTTGATACCAGAATAAACACCCAATCCACTGAATACTAAAACTGATAAAAGTCTATGACCATTAACACCCATGATTAGATGATTAGATATTTATAATTATATAATTATATAATTATATAAATTATATAACTTATATATATTAAACATCATTAAAACAATTAAATACCTTTCTTATTAGCAAATTCTTCATAATAATCCAACATTGAAATATCAATATTCTTTACTAATCCTTCAATAGCGCGATAGAAATCTTGTTTACAAACAACATCTCTACTATTACTAACAGCACAAAGACCAGCTTCTTGACATAAAAGAACACATTCTGATCCACTACATCCATCTGTAGAATTTACAAGGAAATCAATAATATCATTTTTTTCTTCATCATTTGTAATACCAAATTTTTCTGTATTTTTTAAAAAAATTTCTCTTCTAGCTTCTTTATCTGGTGGTCCAACATAAATATGTCTATCTAATCTACCAGGTCTTAATAATGCTGCATCAATTGAAGCTGGACGATTAGTTGCACCAACTAAAATAACACCATTTAATTCTTCAATACCATCTAATTCATTTAACATTGTATTTAAAACTTGTTTTGAAACATTAGATGATTCGTTACTTTCTCTATCAATTGCAATTGCATCAATTTCATCAATAAATATAATTGATGGCGATGATGCTCTAGCTTTATTAAAAATATCACGAATTTTACGTTCACTTTCACCAACATATTTATCAAAAATTTCAGGTCCTTTTATTGCAAGAAAATTTAATCCACTTTCTGTTGCTAATGCCTTTGCTGTCATTGTCTTTGAACATCCTGGTGGTCCATATAAAAGTAAACCTTTTGGAGCTTTAATTCCAAATTTTTTAAATCTATCAACTTCTTTAAGTGGTAATTCAACCATTTCATGAATTTTCCTTTTTAATTCATTTTGACCTCCAATATCTGTCCATTTAACTTTTGGCATTTCAAGGATAATTTCTTTCATTGCACTTGGTCTTATTTCTTTCATAGATAATTCAAAATCATTTAATTTAACTCCAATTGTTTCATTTATTTCTAATTTACCTTCTAAATATCTATTGATCGCTTTAATAACACTTTCTCTAACTAATGATAATAAATCTGATCCAACATATCCATGTGTTTTATTTGCAATTTCTTTAATTTCATCTTCATTAATATGTTTTAATTCAGGCTCAATTTTAGATATTTGTTTATTTAAAATATCAAATCTACCTTCAATATCTGGTATACCAATTTCAATTTCAATATCAAATCTACCAGGTCTACGTAAACTTATATCAATATTGGTTAATTCATTAGTTGCTCCAATAACAACAATTTTACCACTACCTGTTAACTCATCCATAACATTATTAAATGTATTAATAATTCTACCATCAACATCACTAATATCTTCTTTATTTTTCCTATTTGGTAAAATAGATTCAATTTCATCAATTAAAATTATTGATGGTTGATATTTCATTGCTTCTTTAAAACTATTCCTTATTTTTTCTTCACTATCACCAAGATATTTTGAAATAATTGATGATCCAGAAATTTTAATAATATGACATCCTCTAAATTCACAAGCTAAACTTTTTAAAACCATAGTTTTACCAACACCTGAATTACCATAAATTAAAAATCCTCTAGGTGGTTCAATACCAAATGATTTAAATAATTTACTATTTTCAAGTGGAATTTTAATTGTTTTATTTAAATATTCGATAGTTTTATCTAAACCTCCAATTTCATTAAATTGATGTTTTTTAAATGGTTCAGGAATTTTATCAACTGTAATAAAATTAACCACAGTATTTTTAGGATGAACTAAATACCCTATAATAGATTGAGATTCAATAATTGAATCTTGTTCATTATTTTCATTATTTTCATTAATATTTAATTTCTCTAAACTTTCAATAATTTCATTATTAATCTTTTTAATATACCATTTATTACAATTTAATCCATTATAAATAATTCCAACATCAACTAAATTTCCTAAATTGAAATCAATGCCTTCAATAATTTCAATATCAACATTCTTTGCATATTCTAATTGTACTGTAGATTTAGTAAGAATGGCCCTTTCACCAAGTAAGATACCATAAATATCAAGATAATATTGATTAATCAATATAACATCATCTTCAATATCATATCCGAATTCTTCGTCAATAACATCAACTAATAAAATTAATTCTTTTAATCCAATAGATACTTTAACAAATGCCCCTTTGGTTAATTCTAATAAATCCAATGTCGTTTGTGTAATGAAAACATTTGGATAGTTTCTAAAATTTTCTAAAATTTTATTACTTGTTGGTCTAATAATTAATTCTTTGACAGTTGCTGATTTTGTCTTGGTTTTGGAACCACTTCCAGTATCTTTATCATTAGAAGATGTGTTTTTCTTAGTATTACTTTTACTTGGTGCCATTGTTTAATTAAACATAAAGATTAATCAGTTAATTTTAAAAATATATATATATATTGGTATCAATCACATTAAAAGATTAAAAGAAAAAAAAAATATTTCAATGTCTTCTCAATCAAAATCTCAATCGATCATTTCTTTTAAATTTTTCAAATTTCCTCTATGTTCAACTTTTTCAGTACTTCAATAAGACAAGATAAATATTTTTCTTTTCATTTTTGCAATTTATAAAACTAGATATCCTAGAAATTATTTATATCAATCAAATATTTATTTATATTATTCATATTGTTTAATATTACTTTTCTAAAGTAATAACGATTTTTCTTAGAATGAAACCAAATTTAAAGATATTGTCTCGATATACAATACCAATAATAGCCAATTTAGAATCAAATAAGCAAATTACGAAAATTCCATTTAAATTTGATCATGTTATACGATTTAGACATAAATTTGATTCAAGATCGAATATTTTAAATCAAATATTACCAAATGAATTTAAATTAAGTGATAGAATGTTATTTTATTCATTATATTATGATAAAGATATAAAATTATTATATAAAGATTCACATAATTATGTTACAATTAATCAAAATCGAATATCTGAATTAGGTTCAAATTTATTAATTTTAAGAATTTATAATTATCTTTTAACTAATAGAAATGATTTTGAACCAATTAATTTAATTGATTTAATTGATCCATTAAAAATTAATACTTTAAAAATACGACATGATTTTATAAATCAATTTAATCAATTATTTGATTCAAAAAATTTATTACATAAATCAATAAAAGGTTCAACAGTTAAAACTATTAAAATTGAAAAAAATTCAAGACATAAAGTTTTACCAATGTTAATAGGTTTAATACATTGTCAATATGGTATTCAAATGAGTACAAAGTTTATTGATGAATGGGTTTTACGAGGGAAATGGTCAACAATCGAAAACTATAATCATAAAGGTATGATTGAAATTTACACTGATAAAAAGCTGAATGTCTTTTAAAAATAAATTGTTTGTCTATATAAAAAAAAAACATTATTATTGATTCTTCCTTTTTCCTCTCCTTCTTTCAAGGAGGGCATCCAAATGGAATAGGTCTCCATGATTCGTGTTTTTCAAATAAAATAACTGGACGTTGTTTTTTCTTATTCTGTACATAACTATTATTCACAATATTATTATCTGGATCGATTTCTTCTAACTTTCGTTTCTTAATATTGTTATTATTAACCCAAAAGTTTGACATCAATGTTTCTATAGTAGATATTTTTATATCTAATTTGCATTCTTTAATTAATTCATTATATTTTGCTTTAAAAATAGGTAAACTTCGTCTACTAATTTCTGAATCAACTAAAAAAAGATTAATAATATTTTTAATATTATCTTTATTAACAAATTCAATATTTTCTAAAATCCAACATATCCATTCAGTTGCTTGCAAGATTTCACATTCATTTTCAAAATAATCGATCCTTTTTTGATTTAAAATGTTTTGTTCAACATATATAGAATCATATTCAACTAATGTTCGTTTAGATACTAATGTAAAAAGTCGTTCCCATAATAAATTTATAAATGATTTATCAAAAAATTTAATAACTGGACTCCATAAAATACGTAAACCGTTTATTTGTTTTTCATTTAAATTTAAATTTTTCTCTCCATGCAGTATAAAATAATTTTTAAAAATCAAAGCATCAATAAATAATCCTGTTGGAGTATTATTGATGAATGTTGATAATGATTTCATTAAATCATTGAAAATTTTAGTTTCCTTTTTATTGGTTTCAATTTCTCTCTTTCTTAATTTTCTAATAGATTTCATTAAATCATCTAATTTCTTTAATTTTTCTCTATCAAATCCAATACGTATATTACTATTTTCTCCTTCTTTTTCCTTTTCCTTCTTATTTCTTATTTCTAATTTTTTCTTTGCATTTTCAATTGAATATTTCCAATCTTTATCCGAAATTGTTAACAAGTTACGAGATTTATATTGATTTAATGCTTCCTCCCAATATTGAACTTTTAACCAATTTAATGCACGTTGAGTAATTAACCGCAACATTTGTAAACTTGGTAATCTTTCATGAGTACTTGCATGTCTCGATTCCACAAAATAATTTGGTAGATTTAATTCAATAGCTAATTTGTGTAAACTAATATTATATAATGATTGTTGAAATGGATCAAGTAATCCATTAACAAATTTAATTATACTCATTGAATATTGCATTCTAAGTGATAAATCTGATCCATTTTGATTATTTGATTGAATTATAGGAAAATTCTTTTCATATTTAAATAATTTAACACCTGTTTTAATCTCATCATGTAACATTGCTTCTGCTAATAAAGCTGTCATTTCAATACTATGTGGAATGGAACCTTTAGTAAGGTATGATCTAACTTTCCCTATGGCAAGTTTTTTATGTTCATGATTTCCGGAAAGGAAAAAAAATTTATATAAATCTTCAAGTTCATTTGGAAATTTGAAAGGTGTTAGTTGTGGATTATTCATTGATTTGATAAACGAAATTATAGAAAGGTATTATAAATAACCAAATTTAATGCTTTAGTTGATGAAAAATAAGAAAATATGTATTGAAAAAATTGACTTAAAGCCTTAAGCGAAAAAAGGGTGGTTAAGTATCTCAACTAGTCAGTCAATAACTGTCTACCGGATGCTGCCTAATGAATATTTAGTTGATTTTTTTTTAGCAAATTGAGATAATGTATATCGCAAACATTATTTAATATTGATATATCAAATAATTAAAAGACCAATTATAATCGTAGAAATAAACTCCGAGGTGAAATCAAGAAAATTGATGAAGTTATTCATATTCCTAATTCAAAGGCAAAAATGACTTAGACTTGTACTTTCACAAAACTAATCTGCATATTTAACGGATTAACTGATATTATTCAAGTTGATAATACGTGTATTCTGTGTTTCACAAAGTAAAATAATTGTCTTTTTTAAGGTATTTATATTATATCCAGTACATAAATGGAACAAAGGATGTCTGACCAGTCACCACAGTAAGAATGCATAAACTCTTTAAATCCACTACTGGTGGTAAAAAAAAATATTTTTTCCATGTTTCACATCTTATTTCCGTTTTCTTCCTGTCCACTGGTTATACACTTTCCCAAAATCTTGACTACAGTAATCTACAACAAATAAAATAAAGGATGTCATACTTTACAATTGGCTCAACAGGTTTAGTTGGTTCTCATTTTCTTTCCAAAGCATTAGAGTCTGCTCAAGTTTCAAAAATTTTTACTCTTACCAGAAGAGATCCTGAAGTTGAAAATGTTAAACTTGTGAAGATTCTTTCTAAAGAAACTGAAAAATGGGGAGACGAAATTAAGAAGGCCGACATTGCTGAACATTCAACCTTTTTCTCCTCCTTTGGTACAACACGTAAAATTGCAGGATCTGCTGAAAACTTTGTTAAAATTGATCATGGTATTAATTATGAATCTTTCAAAGCCGCCAAAGAATCCGGTAAATTTGATACTGCAATTATTGTTTCATCATTGGGAGCAAATAAAGATTCTAGTTTTTTATATATGAAAACTAAGGGTCAATTAGAACAAGATATAATTGATTTAAAATTTGAGAGGACGATTATTTTAAGACCCGGAATTTTATTAGGTGAACGTAAGACATCAAAAGGTTGGAATAATAAAATAGCTGAATGTGTCGGATCTTGGACAAGAGGTACTTTTATTGGTAATACAATTGGACATCCAGTTTATGCTGAAGAAGTTGCTAAATGTGCATTAAAACTAAGTTTAAAACCAATTGAAAAATCGGGTGAAGTTATTATTGTTCCTAGTGAAGAGATAATTAATACTGCAAAATAGTTTTTTTTATCTAATGGTTTTACGTTATATAACGGATCTGGATTTTTGTTTATTATTTGTGTTTTTAATTTAGTTTAAGTTACTTATTTACGTTTACAGTATGAAAATATAAATATGCTTGTAAATTATTTATGTTTAACGAATTAATTTTAAAAAGATAAGTCGGATGAATCTGGAAATAAGAATATAATTGTTACAAAGAACAAAATTATTAATTTTATGATCATTTTTTTATAAGTAATTTTTTATTAATAGTTTTACCTAAAATTTATATAACATAATATATTTATTAGATTAAAATATAAGAGTAAAGAAGTACATGATTTGTTTATCTTAATTTGGTGAAACCAATGTCCTTAGCCTTTTCTCTGAAACATTGTCTGCACATGTTAATACCGTATTTTCTGACTAAACCAGAGTGGGAAGAACAAATTCTACATTGTCTTGAACCTTTACCGAAGTTTCTTGGGTGAGAGAACCAAACGTTTTCGTGTGCCATTTTGCAATCTGTTTTAAATCAAATGAATAAATAAATATTAGAATGTTAGTATTTAGGTCAAACGTATGTTAATAAATGAAAATAAACTGATTATATATATATGTATTTTATGAATTCATTTTATTTAAATTAAAATTTCTTTCTATGTTGTTAGCTTTAAAATCCTAAATTGAAAACACTTTTAAAATAACCACAGGGATTGTCATCAACTAATAGCCCATTAGAAGCATATTAGCAGTAATATATTAATTTAACATGGTTTGTATTATTCAAACTCTATCAATTTTGCAAAAAATTGTGTAATAGTTTATTAGTTCTCATATAATCATAATTGTCAATCTGTTTTTTTCGATTCTAAATAATCTTTATTGGTAAAAAGCTAATAATTATCACATATGTAAAGTTGATAAATATTTCAACTGTTTGATTTATTTTTTCAGTACAATAGTTTATTTTTGCTGTAATATTCAAGTCATCAATTTCGAGGTTAATTAAGTATAATTCAATGGTTCTAATCAGTATTATCTTATGAGTATATTATGATAGTGGTACTGTACATACTAGTTATATGGTTTATGAAACAATACAGATATTAATATACAGTTTAATCTTTCAATATTTGATGAATTTCTATAATATTCATTTAACGTGTATAGGTTTTTTCATCATATCCAGGACCAGAGCAGCGCTCACAGTAGGCACTGTCCTCAGAGAGGAGAGAAACTGTGACTGCATTTTCAAAAAATTAACCCAATCTTGGTGCGCGGGTTATCTATAATTTTATATTAACCCTTAAAACTTTCACGTGATTGGAAAAGAAATAATACCTCTCTGGGATCAAAATAATTACAACAGTATTGATGTTGTATTCTGTTCTATTTTCAATTTGATTACGTAAAATATTCAAAAATAATACAAAAAAAATTTAATACAAAAAAAAATTTATTAAAATTTCAGGTTTCTCCGATTTTTTTCACTATACAAGTTTGAAATATTATATCAAAGTTTAAGATCAATCAACACAGCATTCTTAATTAACCATGGCTGGTCATAGATCTACATTAAAGAAACAAAATAAAGCATTTAAAAGCCCCCATTCTTCCAAAAGAGCGATTAAAGCATTGAATAAGGGTAAAATTGAAAAGACTGCTGCAAATAACAAAGCAATTAGAATTCAATCAAAAAATGAACGTAAAAATCAGAAAAACCAATTAAAACATAATAAAATTACCAAAACTTTAGAACTTAATCATTTATTTAATTCAAATAAAATTGAAAGAATTATAACTATTTTACCATTGACTAAAAATCAATCAATTCATGATATCATAACAAAACTTTTATCAAATGAAACAGATTATGATATTATTAATTCTAAATCAAATATTATTAAAGTTAAAGTTAATAAATTTAAGGCAACTTTAAAATTTATAATACCTGATATGGATAATTTATTAGCAATTTTAGATTCTTGTAAAATTTCTGATTTTGTTATTTTCGGCTTATCTGCAACTGAAGAAGTTGATCCTGTTTATGGTGAACAAATAATTAGATCTGTTGAAGCTCAAGGTATTTCTACCACTTTTGCAGTTTTACCAGATGTTATTAGTACATATCCAAAAAGAAATTTACAACTTGATGTCTATAAATCTTTATTTTCATATTATGAACATTTCTTTCCAAATGTTGAAAAATTATTCATGTTAGAAAATAATAGTGATTCATTAAATTTACTTAGAAATTTATGTCAAAAGGTTCCTAAAGGAATTAATTGGAGAGATTCAAGAGGTTATCTTTTAGCTGACAATTTAGATAAATTTGAAGTTGATGAATCAAACAAATTTTTAACCATTGATGGTATCGTTAGAGGTACTGGTTTTAATGTTAATGGTTTAATTCATTTACCAGGTTTTGGAGATTTCCAAATTGAAAAAATTGAAAAAATTATTTCAAAATCGAATGAAAATGAAACAATTATTCCAACTGAAAAGGCTTCATTAAATCCATTACAAGATAATGATAAAGATTCAGCTGATTTATCCATGGATGAAATGGATAATGAAGATGATGAAGGAGACAATTATGGGGATTATGATGATGAAGATGATGTTGATGTTGATGATGATGATTGGAATTTAGTTAATAAAGCTCCTGTTATTAAAAGAACAAGATTACCAAAAGGTATGTCCGAATACCAAGCGAGATGGATGAAAGACGAAGAAATTGAAGCATTAATTGCTGAAGTTGGTTTGCAAGAACCAAGTGAAGCAAATGGTGACGTTTCAAATGACGAAAATATTATGGAAGATGAAAATCACAATTTTTCTAATTCTGGAGAAGAAGAAGAAGATGATGAAGAAATCATGGTAGATGATATTTCAGCAGAAGAGCATGAACGACAATTAGAAGAATATAGAAAAAGAGAACGTGAAGAATTAGACTTTCCTGATGAAATTGAACTTCATTATGATGAAATAGCAACTGAAAGATTAAATAAATATAGGGGTGTAAAATCACTTGCATCTGCATTATGGGATTATGATGAAATTGATGAAAGAAGACCAGAAAATTGGTTAGAATACTTAAGAATGAAGAATTATAAAGTTCATAGAAATCAACTTATTAAAAAGTATAAATCAACAACTAATGTTGTGGCTGGTGACTATGTCAGAATATTTGTTAAATTTGATAATGAATCTTTTGTTAAACTCAATGATCCAAAATTAAAACCCTTCATAGTTTATGGATTATTGCCAAATGAAAATAAATTATCTGTATGTAACTTTTCTGTCCAAACATGGGAATCTTATGAAGAACCAATCAAATCTAAAGAATCAATGATTGTCCAATATGGTTTCCGTAGGTATGCAATTAATCCATTATTTTCACAACAAACTAGAAATGCCAATAATGTTGCCAAGTTTCAAAGATTTTTACATAAGGGACAAGTTGCACTTGCAACTGCAATTGTTCCAACATCATTTACAAACTCTCCAGCATTATTTTTTAAAACTGATGAAAATGGAATGAACATGCAAATATTGTGTCAAGGAACTTTCGAAAACACCGATTTTAGTAGAATTTTAGCCAAGAGAGTTGTTATTACTGGTGAAGTTTTCAAAATTCATAAAAGTGTTGTTACTATTAGATTCATGTTTCATAATGCCAATGATGTCAATGCATACAAAAATGTCCCACTTTTCTCAAAAATGGGTAGATCAGGTTTTATCAAGGAAGCATTGGGTACACATGGTTTTTTCAAAGCTGCATTTGATGGTAAACTAAATGCACAAGATGTTATTGGAATGGAATTATTCAAGAGAGTATGGCCAAAACAAGGTTCTCCAGTCCCTTTCTAATATTCCAACCTACATACTTTTTCATCTTTTTTTATAAACAACCAAATTCCACTATAGATCATCCTAATACTTGTATAATGTAAGGAATAAACATTTTTAATAAGCTTTAAAATAAGTTGTAAATTTGAATTAGTTTGAGGCATATTTGTAATATTTGACGGATAAATTTGTTATATAAATGATTTTAATAATTTTCTCAATGCAGATTTATCAAATTTCAGTTTTGAATATTTCTTCAAATGTGAACATCGGTATTCCCTGAATGGTCTGTCTTGCATTATACTTTTATCAACAATATTTACTTAATTGACAATGTTACCATTACATTCAACGAGCAATAGAACAACATATACCTGTTTATCATGTCAAATTCATTTTCCCTCAGCAGAACTTCAAAGGGTTCACATGAAAACCGAATGGCACAGATACAATTTGAAAAGAAGAGTTGCCCAATTAACACCTATTAGCAATGAAGTTTTCCAGTCTAAAGTTGCAAGCAGTAAGAATAGAGTACAATATGATGATTTTGGATTTGTTATAGAAGATCCAGATACTAAAAACACAGGTAAAAATTCCAAAATTAAAAAAGATTCATTAAGATATAATTTATTAAATAGAGGTCGTCATCTCAATAATCAACCAAATGGTGATTCTCTTCTGAATAGAGATATTAGTCCTGCAAATTCAGAAGTTTCAACTTTTTCATTAGGAACGTTAAAATCTCAAAGTGATTATGATTCAGATATTGATGATATAAGATCAGAGGTTTCTGTTCATATTAGATATGATACTGATTATCATACAGAAGAAGATAATTTTAGCAACGATGATGAAACTGATTTAGAAGACAAAGAAGAACAATGTGAACCTTTATTAGTAACTGCTTGTTTTTATTGTGGTACTGGATTTGAAACATTGGATGATAATATTGCTCATATGTTAACAAATCATGGTTTATATATTCCAGATTTAAAATATTTATCAGATAAAGAAGGATTGATCAGATTCCTATCAGATATTGTTGTTTTAGACAAAGAATGTTTAAAATGTGGATTTTATAGTAGGACGTTACTTGGTATTAGACAACACATTATTGCTAAAGGTCATGCATGTATTCCTTATGAAACTAAAGAAGAAGAAGAATTATTTAGACGATTTTATGACTATTCTAAATTATATTGTGATGAAGAAGATGAAATAGAAGGTGAAGCTTTTAATGAGGATGACGTCGACGAAACTGAATATAAAGTTGCAACTGTTGATCCAAGTGGTGTAGAATTAGCTTTACCAAACGGTAATAAGCTTGGTCATAGATCAATGATAAGATATTATAGGCAAAATTTTCCTAATCAATTTAGACGTATGAGTGAAGGTGAACAAACTATTATTGCATTAAATAAAGAAAACAATGATAGACTTTTAAAACTACAAGAAACTATTAAACATAACAAAGAGATTAAAAAAACAGGTTTGATAAATAATAAAATTACAAATAAACAATTGTCCAATAATAGTTTACAATATAGAAACAATTTAGAACATTATAGAAACCAACGATTTGGTTAATTAATTATTGATTGAGCTTGTTTCTAAGGGGGAATCATTTTTAAACATATCAATATATTTCTCATTGATTTGATAAGAATTTGAAATCAATTTATTATTCTCAGTTTCAACAACCTTATTATCAAAATTATTATCAATATCTGATAATTTTAAATTTTGCAATTTTTCTTGACACTGATTAAAATAATCTAATAAATTATCATTATAATTTTCATCAATAAAAGATTTTTTATTTTCACAAGGTTGGTCATTATTTTCTTTATTATTATTATTATTATCATTATCATTATTTTTACTAAGCTTTTCATTGAAAGGTAAATTAATTATTGACGATATTGAATTTAATCTATTTTGTAAAATCTTAAAAGAATTAGACTGGGGTAATAACATCAACAATCCATATAAACATTTGAATAAATAAATATTTGTGATTGGATCTAATAAATCTAATCTTAATTTTGCAAAAATTGGACTTTCTAATAATTGAATTAATAAGTCTAATTGAACCAATATATTTATATTAATTTCATACCTAACCATTTCATTTATAATTTGATAACTTAATTTATAATTAGATGTTAATAATGTTAAACATAATAATGAAGGTGAATTTAATGACCAACATTTAAATAAACTTTCAAATAATATAATTGAATCATTATTATTTAAATTATTAATTAATTTTTTCCTTAAAGAATTTAATTCAGGTGCAATAATTAAATTATTATTTAATATTTGAATCATAATTGAAATAAAATTTAAATCTTCTTCATTTTTTGAAAATTTATCAAGTAAAACATTTGATAATGATTTATAAACTCTTTCAGAATCTAAAGATTTACAAATCTTTTTAATTATAAAATCAGATTTTGAATTTAATAATTTTGAATCTTTTTTAAATAATTCTAATAAATCAATCATAAAATTATTAAAATATTTATCATTTGATTGATTTGAAATTCTTGATAATAAATCTAAAACTTTATTTATAATTTTTTCATTTGAATAATTTAAAGTTTTTAATAAAGTTATAAAAATATTATCAGTAAACTCCATAAAAGTTTGAGGATCCTTTTTTTGTAACATAATTAACCAATCTAGGGAATTTAATTTTGTTAAATTATTTAAATCATTTTGATTATTCATAAAGTTTTTATTAAGTTTATTTTTATTTTTATTTTTATTTTTGTTTTGATTTGATAATAATTCTAATAATAAATTATTAATTAATAAAGTATAATTTGTATCATATTGATTAGTTGAAACCAAATCCATTAAACTTGAATTTAATTGAAGTGCAGTTTCTTGTAAATGAGGATTATCATTTGAAATTATATTTAATAAAATTACTAATAATTTTGGAATTAATAAAATAAATGATTCAGGGGATATTGATAATAAATTAATTAACCAATCTAAACATATTGATTTAATTAAATCTTCATTAGATTCTAAATTATTGACAAGAATATCAATTATTTTAGGATAATCAATTGAAATATTTTGTCCTGGTATATAAATATCATCATCATCGTCGTCATCAGTGATGTTAGTATCATCCTTATTATCATCATTATTATTATTATTATTATTATCATTATCATTATCATTAGTATTAGTATTATTTTTATTATCGTTATTATTGTTATCAATATCATCATTAGTTTTAGACACAATTTCTATATTATTCAATTGATTATTTGAATCTGAAGATGAAGGTAAAGATTTTAAATTTTTTTGTTTTAACATTAATTTAATTTCATTAATCTTTTTTATCTCTTGTAATAATAATTTTAAAAAATTTTCAGTTATAATTCTAACATCTTTTAAGGGAGATTTTAAATAAGATAATAAAGGATCAAAAAATGAAGGTAAATAAGATATTAATTCTAAATCAGGTATTGAATC
>JAMAJE010000313.1:0-14515 GCA_023629255.1 Pichia sp. PB3310
TTTCGCTGTAAGCATACAACGATTCGCGGATTTTGGCTGTAAATTCTGTGGCACTGTAACAAGTCTTATATATTAGTTAATGTATTTAAATATCATTGTTTAACATATAAATAACAAGCTTTTGCATATTAAAATCTTCAAAAAAATTTATTCCATAATAACTTCATTGAATTTGCCCAAAAGTGCATATAATTTCCTCAAACTTTGCCTATTGGTTTATCTTATCATACTATTGGCATTAGTATACTTATTATATGTTGATTAGGCCTTCACTTAGCGTCTTTTTGGTAATCACGTGTACAGTTAATTTACTCTAATTTATTAATAGTCTTTTACTTATACTATTGTATTATTTCAACTTCGGTAATTAAGAAATTTGTACTTAATGAATAACTAGTAAGAAATGAATGTTGAATAAGTAAGTGTTGATTAAAGAAATGTTTAATAAGTAAATAATAATACCTAATAAGTGAATGAATAATGTTGAATGAATAATATTGAATAAATAATACTTAGTAAATAATACTTGGTAAATAATACTTAGTAAAAATATTTAATAGATGAATCTTAGTTAAAACACTTAAGCAATATACAAATTATAGAAAGACAGTAAAGAAAGAAGGTATACAAAGAAGAGAGAAAGAAGAAAGTGGAAACTGCCACCACCCAATTCTTTCATAACTGCAAAACCGTATACAAATTTTCACTGCATCTCTGCCACTGCGTCTACGTGTACAGTGCCAAAATATAATAAAAAAACGTTTATTTATTAGAAAAAGTCCATTATGAATTTTTAGTACCAATATTATTTTATTCAATCGGGGACCGATGCTAATAAAAATTGTGGAAATTTCATTTTAGTATTCTATCTGCAGTGTCTTATGAGCTAAAAAATTTATTCTTATTAAGTTTAATATGTTTTTCCCTATGTTAATTATAACTTTAATTACTAAAAAATACCTATGAACATATTTGGTTTGCTGAAAAAGGATAATTATTATATGCAAATAAAAAAATTGGATAGAATACATAAGATCTAATGGTTATATTTTATAGTAAAGCGAATTAAAATTATTCTTTATTTTATTTATTTTAATATATATTAATTATGAAATTTTCATAGGAAAAAAAATGAGAATACAACAATGTTGCATAAAATCTTTAGCAATGTGGAGTATAACGAGCGTGTCTCTTGAAAAATATTACCACAACACAAAATGACGTTCAGGTGAAGCTATTTGTGATTAATAAATTACCATAATAATTTTTATCTTCTAATGTAACTTCAATAGGAGTTATATTTTTTGCATTTTTAAAATCCAAATGTCTATACCATTTACCAGTTTTTTCATTTTTATTTAACATATCTTTTATAATATATTTATTATTATAGAATTCTGCTATAGATAAAATATCAATATCAGGTTCTAAATTTAATTCATAATATAAATCACTACATTCATACATACATAATGCAACAGCAATATTATATTTTAAAAAACTAAATTTATTAAATAATTGTCTTAAAATATAAATAGAAGGAACTTTATAAGAAAATACATGAAAAACATTATATTTTTCAATTAAATCTTCAGGCATAATTCCTATCGAAATAAAAACTGATAAAGCATAAGAACATTCTTTATTTGTGAAATGATTATGATTCTTTAAAATATATTGTGCTAATGAAAAACTATATTTAATATCTTCTATTTTAAAATTAATAAATGGTATAATAAAATCGTTTTTATACATAACATATTCAATAGAAGAAGAATTAACAAAACAAATATCATTAGATTTATTAATTTCTATATCTTCACTGCAATATTCTAAATAATTTTCATGTTCATAATTGCAACAAGTATCGCTGTATCCATTATATAAATAAAATTTATAAATATCGTTAGATAAATCTATGTTAAATTTTTGAAAAATATCTACATAAAAATAATGTCTAATATCATTGATTTCTTTATATTCTTCAATAAGATAATTTTTATTATTAAAATGACAGCATTTTAAAACATCATCCCATTTGTTCATTAAAGATAAAATAGCTACAAAAACATGATATTTATAATCAATTTCTAAAAGCTTAATACAAGTTTCTTTGCTTGGACATTTAGGATACCAAAAATTATAAGGTACATATTTTGATAATAAATTAACATCTATTTTATTATTCATTATATAAGAAGCAGAAATAGATCTCAAAACATTTCCATTTTCAAGTTGATAATATTTATATAATTTTTGAGCAAAATCAAAATTAAAACGAACTCCCTTAGCTAAATAAAATTGTAAAATATATTCGTTGTAATCAATGAAAGGACTAAAAATACCTTCATAACATAACATACTATCAGTAAACAAAAATTTACTAGATATTTGATTTAATTTGTTTGAATTCATGTTATAATATTACTCCGAGTCCGATTATTTTAGTCCTTGCAAAGCAACTGGGTTGAAGTAGTCCACTTGCCCACTTTTCCTATCACTTTATGAATCTCTATTTCGCGCAGGTTAGGATGCAAGAGCCAAATTTGGTTTTCTTTCAAATTTTAGAGTTCGATTTCGAATTTAACAATTGCATTTTGCTCACCTATGGTAGGTCGCTTTTTCAACAGGGCCACACCATACACACCATGTTGTGTTCATTAGACTTTTCACTGCCTGTGGCAATGTGGAAAAAAATAAAATTTCAAAACACCATCTATTTAATCCTTCCGATACAATCCAGTTTAGTGGACACAATTATTTATTAAAAATTTCTGTTACAACCATGATGATATACTCTGACAAAAGAGAGGTGAAAACCAATTTAAAAGGTCATCTTGTTGTAGCTCAAGCCTATAAATTTCATATCAAATTTTCCAGTATTTAAGGAGAGGTTCTTAGATCTAGAAGATTTTCCAATGTATTATAAGGCTATTAATATAATTAGTTCTATTTTCATTTTAAAATCAGCATTAATATTTAAAAAGCAAAACGAATAAGCCTGGATTTGAACTGTAAAATTTACTAATTGTTACCAAACAATTTAATTATATTTTTTGAGCTTCAATAATATCAAAATTTAATAATCTGACATTGCTACTTCTTGGATTTAATAAAAGATATCATTCTATCTATCAATACTTGATTGTATATTTTTTGTGTATACTTAATAAATATAATTGAAAGTCTATTGGTGATATTAATATCAGTATTAATAATAAAATGATTTTAAATTTGAGTTTTTATTTTAAGTATTGGATAGGTTTATTTGAAAATAGAAATGTGATTAATTTAATTCAAAAAAATAGGGGTCAAGTATACGAAAATATAATATTCTGTAAGAATGCTTAGTGAAAAAATTTTAAAACAATTCAAAGTGAACGTAAATAATTTCTGAAAAATTAACGAAAATAAAGAGCATTGTTCAATGAAGACCAATGTTTATCTTCAATTCACTTTGGCTGCATTATATCAATCATATTTCTCCTCAAATGTTTTAACGAATCAACCAATCAAATTTCTATGCTATAATGTACATCTCTTGGCTGCTAGGGTTTTTGCTATCAATAGAATCAGAAATAAAGATTTTTTTATAAGAACTATTTGATACTTAATGAAAAAGACAGACCTCATATTATACTATTGAAATCAATGGAGATTGATCAAATACTTTGATAGCAGATTGACATTGGTAAAGGACCAGTCTTGAATTTAATGTTAAAATTGATAGTGCAAAATACTTACAACCATGTTTTATAACCATCATAAACATAGATAATTTAGAAACAATAATATATATTAAACTAAAACCGCAACCAAATAATGAAAGAAATAAACATGTAGTGTAGATCCATCAAATTCTATGGAGAACAAAAATTGAGTCAAGTAACAAAGATTTAACAATTCAGATGATCAATTTAATAACATTTATTTAATTCTGAACTTTGGGTCCCATTTGATAATAAAAAAGAGTTTAAATATTATAACGAAAGATGTAAAAATAACATCAGCAGATCTGAATAATGAGGGTGGTGATATAAACATTTTAATCTATAATTTAATGAAAATAAATTTTAGAAAAATTGATCGGCCTAAATTCAAAGTAAATAGTATTCCAATTAGTAGTACAGTTTACCACAATGTTCGCAGGCGAAGCAAAGATAGAAGAAAAGCCAAAACAAATTAGCGGAAGTCTATCGAATAACGGATTTTCAATCTTTCAAACTACTCAATTAATATAGTTCTCTTTGCATTGAAACTTTTAACCGAAGCAAAGTCAAACGATTTTAACCCTCAGCTTAAACTAAACTTATCTAGAACAACTTTCCTTGAACAAATATTGCTTCTCTAAATATGATTGCAATATTATCTTCAACATTAATTTATTTCGTCTGTAAAATTATAATCCCTTGAAAATTTCCCTTGATTTATTTCAATCAATTTTGACCATCAGTTTCATGTATTTTATTTTCAAGTTCAACATCTAAAGAAAATATTTAGCTGAAAATTATATCTTGATTAGCTAAACAGTCTTTATACCATTTAATTTTTTAATTTAAGTCATTACATCTTTATCTGATTTTCTATGTCTTCTAACGCTGAATTCATTTAACAAATGACTTTTCAAAACATTTGACAAATATCAATTGAAAGAAAAAACAAAAGTCAATGCAAAATGAGGTTAGTGCTGAAGGCATATATTCACAATAATCTAATTTTCAAATCCTAAAATTTTACCAACTGTCACTAAAATTTTAACCTCAATCATTAATGCTAAAAAATTAATTTTTGTTATTCGTTTTTTCCAGTTCCTTATTTTTACATGTTCATAATAGTGTACATCTTTTTCGTTTATTTTAGAACCGTTTTTAAATCAATTGCCTAGCCGTTCAATAGGTTTATATAAATAAAGGATAAAATTGGAACCAAAACCACAGATACTTAATATTCGTAGCAAATAAAAATAAATTTCGACAGGTTTCTCAAATTGTGGTATGAAAATACTTATTTTGTCAATGAGTTAATTGCTTCCAAAATTGCATACATGTTTAATTATTTTAATAAAGGTGAACAATTTAAAACTTCATTGTTCCTGTCACCTAAAAACAATGAACTATCAAAACGAATACATTGAATTAAAAATATCGTAAAATTCAAATATGGTATTTAATTTCCCAGTATATTTTTTTTCTCGAGTAAAATTGTAATTAGTTTGATATGACAATACTAAATTGAAAACAATCACCTTTAATAAATCAAGATGTAACCGATATTAAGAAATAAACAAAAAATGACTATGCCAAAAAAAATTCAGTCAGTTATTCAAATATTTATCAATTCAAACCACTCTTAAATGAACTTTGGCGTCTAAATATTTTCAATGAAAATTTAAGCTTCAAACATAAATTAATAATAATTCGTTTATTAAGGAAAGGTTTAATTGGTACCGTAACCAAGATAACTCATTTAAATAATTAAATCTATTATTTGAAAGTTAGCAAACGGATAGAAGCCTGTTTTCTTCTACATAGTATATCAGACATGGTTGAGAAGTAAGCTTTTTCTTTTATAGTATTAAATCTTCAAAGAAATAAGTACTTGAATCTGAAATTTAAAATTCATATTTTCGTGTTGATAATAAACAATTAAAATTTGGTCATATAATGCTTTTTCAATTAAACCTATAATTGTTGGAAGATCTAACACAAATTTTTAACACCAATTTCCATAGATGCATGATAATTTAATAAGTTTTTATTTAACATAGAGTTTGAACTTCAAAAAAGTTATCATATTTTGAAATTAAGCTAATAATTGATCTAAAGTTTAACTTAT
The DNA here is from genome assembly GCA_023629255.1 of Pichia sp. PB3310. Taxonomy (NCBI): domain Eukaryota; kingdom Fungi; phylum Ascomycota; class Pichiomycetes; order Pichiales; family Pichiaceae; genus Pichia; species Pichia sp. PB3310. Next base: position 5,836 of record JAMAJE010000313.1, read on the forward strand.
TCTAAACAGCAGATATCATTTGATAATAAAGAGGAACTTAGAAATTATAATGAAAGGACTTTAAGGATATTATGGTAGGTCTGATGACAATGTGAGCAACTAGGTTTTGCTGATGCATTAGAATTCTTAATTTATGACCGTAAAAGGTTAAAAGTTTCCATAACTCAAGTTTAAAGAACTAAAGTGTATCAAACTTTTTAGCAGCGTTAATCTTTATTCTCATATGATGAATGAGAGATTTGCAGAAGTTTAATGCATTTATTATATTTTTTTATGTATGACACCAATTAATTAATATTATTCTTTTTGCATGACTTTTTGAAAGGTTTAACTGATACAAAGCCAAAACAATCTTTAACTTATAAAAAACAACTTTTCTTAACAGAAACTGCTCAACAATATCTCGGTAAATTTATTCCTTATGTTAATTGATTAACTTCATCTGTAAAATCATGATACTATTCAAAAGTGAATTTGCCGTGTTAATTTCAGTGTCTTTATCAAATTCATTTGATATATTTTCAAACACATTAAACAAAAAAATGATAAATAAGATATTAGGTATTGGGTTCTTTGTGTAGGTATTTACTAAAAAGACTGACTTAATATGAATTGAAATTTTTGAAATAAAAACATAATCCAGAAGCAAAAAAAATAAACTTGGTTTATACATTGTTTTTCAATTTAATTTCATTGCTTCACCATCTAAATATGTTTTTCTTCTAATTGATTTCATTAGGTCAACACATTTTTTAAAAGTTAACCAAAATCAGTTGATAAAAATACAAATTAGTTTAGAATGGCGGTAAGCACTTTAAAAGCAAAAAAGGGGTTTCTGAAGTAGAAAAAAACAAATCCTTGACCAAATTTTAACTTAAAGCACGACACTTTCAACACCTTAAACAGAATAGCAATTTTTTTTGTCTGGATCGAGCAACACTATTTAATATTAAACTTATCCCGTTGGTTAACTGTATCCCTAATAAGCTTATGATAAAACCATAGACGCAAAATATTCATCTAATATAAAATTCTTAAATCTGACAAGTGTTATTAAAATTCTAAAAATCTCAAAGTTAACCACCATTAGATCTAAAACCTAATTTCTTTTGCGTTGTTTATTTCCCCATTTTTTATATCCCATAATAGTAAACTATTCTTTAGTTATCTTGAAACGAATTCCTGAGCCAATTGACTTAGGCAGTAAATAATCAACTGATGTACCTCTTTCAAGAAAAGGATAAGCAATGAAGTTAGATCCCAAATCAGGTATATTTGACAGTGATAATAAATGCAGGTAAACCTCAAAGATTTTTAACTTTCTTGGCGCGAAAAATGATTAATTAGTTAATGAATTAATTGTTTCTAAAATAACTTTCTTAATTATTTTAATGAATCCAAAAAATTTGAAGTTTCAACATTCTCTCATGCAAAGAAGATGGATCATGAAAGCATCTATATTAGGTTAATATAATTATAAGATTTTCTGGCGGTTTTTAGTCCAGAAATGTAATTTTTCATAATTTTTCATTAAATTGTGATATAACCAAATATATTATAAAATCATTCTCGGATAATGAAATAGAGAAGTAGCTATGTTAATTGCAGCTAGTCAATAAAATATATTTTGTTATTTTTAATATTTTTTACGAAAACGTAATATTATTTGCAACACCAATAGGTTTATATGTAAATACATTTAATTCACCTAAACTGAGAATATTAAAAATTTTGAAAAATGCATCGATATATGACAATATCCAAAATTAGTTGCTGATTTCAAACATCTTCGAATAATTTTCCTCTTTGAGTAGTACTTCTTAAATATTTTCTAGGAACAGGTTTAGATGCAAAATCAGTCACCGATAGACCATGGAGTGGATATGACTAATTCAGTATCACTTGAGTCACCATTCGCTCAAGATTCAATTTCTTTTTGTTTTGATTTCTTCGTAGAATCAGCAAAAATAAACGCATTAATATTGTGGTTCATTTCCATCATATAAGTCAAGAATCCATCTATTACTATCATTTAGATAAGGACGAAGAGAAACTTATTGTTTACCTCAACCAATTTAAGATGAATGATCTTGAGAAAGCAAATAACATCATGAGTATTAAAGTACCACAAAATAATAATTGAACTAACTCCAAATCAGATGCTGTAATTTTTGTACAGTTGTAGCATCAAAAGCAACTTTAAATATAGAATGCAAAAGTGGCACCACCACCTTATTACCTAAATTTGGAAGGTGAATATAGAAAGTAAAAATATTTCAAAGATAATATTTCAGACAATGGCATTAAAATAGTATGTGCAAAAGTTAGCATTGGAATATTTTGACTACCAATAATAACCATCAACAAACTAAATTAATGGATCTAACGAAGCAAACGTAAATATGCTTACCAGTTTACAAGAAAATGCTAAGAAAGCACAACATGATCAATTTTCAAACCAACTATATGAAAAAGGTCAGGAAGTTTCTTGTATATAAATGAGTAAATCTTCAAGTAAAAATAAAAGTAGATCTGATTAAATATATCAAAAACTGTAAATACTCCGATTTCAATCATTAGAATAAAAGGTGATTGTTGTTTAATATAAGAGAATAGCAAAACTTTATTGATGTTTTGATAAATACGGGGCATTTGCTTACTCAATTTCTAGGGAATTCTACTGCTTTTAAATTATTCTGGTTTTCTTGCTATTCGCCCAGGTGATAAAAGCTTATGAATTATTCAAAAAGGTTTGCAAATTTTACCAAATAGCTTGAATTTTCTGAGATCTCGTTGAAGGATGTTTTGTTTATTTTAAAAAGACCGAGTTGTAGAACCTAGCAAAATGACCGCACATGAATTGGAGTTACATCCCATCATTCAGACAAATTCAATCAGTTCATGAAGGTAAAATTTCATGAAAGTTCAAAAGAATTTAAAACAGTACTAAATATTTGTAGACTGATTCAGATAAATTCTATGCAGCTGTAATATTGAAGAAACCAAAGATAATCAGGCCATGCCAACTAACAAAACGGAAAAAAGGTGACAAATAAAATTTTGAGTCCACAGTTTCCAATTGCTCGCAGTTATACTATTAGAAGTTGAGTGATTCTATTGTTTAAAAATTGTTGAAGGTTTTGTTTTCAAATTCTGGTGCATTAGAAGCGTCTGAAAAACGTGAAATTAGTAAAATAAAATAGCATTTAATGTTATTGGTTCAGAGATACAAACTTTCTTCCTCTTTTACCATTTGCAATAACAGATTCTTATTATGCTTAAAAGCATTTTTGTGGTGTAAACCAAAAATGGAATATGATAACTGTAATAAAAGGACAAAATAATAAAGGGTAATGTTAGTATTCAGTTCTTCGGAAATCGATTTGAAAAAAAATATCAGTTGGAAATATATTCTACATACCTGTAACATGTTATCAAAATAATCTTCTCAAAAGATATATCAATTCTTTTATCAAGAGTCTTAAATCTCAATGTTAATTGAATGGTGTTTTAATATTATTAATAAAAATAAAAATCTAATTCAGACTTTAAAACAATGTAACTTGTATTCTTTTGATTATTCCATTTCAACCAAATTATCATAGAAGTTGTTATTTTCCAACTTGTTAAATTTACCAAGTGCAAAAAATTTCAATAACGAAGAACAACCAGAATTTGTTTTATTTGAACACAACGTCCTTTTTTTGGTTTTAAAAAATGACATAATTGCATCGACACACCACATATAACATCAGTAAATTTAACATCTAAATTAATAGATACGATAGCCTGCTTCAGTAGAAGATCGCGTAATTTCCTCCAAAGTAATTTAAAACCAAGGTTTTCGTTAATAAAAGACTATCCATTTGTATTAGTGGAAGAACTTAGCGATATATCCAATCCTATATAAAGGACCTTTAACTTGGATGTTGAAATTTACCTGATAATTTGGAAAATTTCAAACTAATTTGAGCTGAGTTAGCATCATATCACACTTAAATTTATAAGTTTTATCAGATTAAATGTTTCTATTCATGAAATAAAAATAGCATAGTTAATCCATATTTGTTAATATATTCTGTTCAGAATTCATAAAAATATACCACTTCAAATTTGATTTATTGTGAAAAGAATAAAGTGGAAAAAGAGTAATGCATTAGGTGGAAAAATTGAAATAAAATTAATAAGAAAAGCTTAGTAGAAATGAAAAAAAACAACAAAAAAACAGCAAAACAACAACAAAACAACAACAAAACAAAAATTGTAAACAACTCTCGAATCTCAAAGTGTTGAATTTTTTTCAAACGCCAAACAGTTTCACTAAACACTATAAACAGTACACCAAACGGCAAACACCAAAAACCAGCGCACCGTATGTTCGTCCTCGTTGTAGTGTTATTGGTGATATAGCCCCTATTTTTTCTTCATGCTTTATGGCACCACCTCTTATTGACTCTACAGTACATTATCGGAAACATGCTAGTACACGAAAGAGAAAAATTGGTTTGTCTACTACTATAATAATGCTGAATAGAAAAAAAATTTACAGATAGCTACCACATTATCTGTTAAGCTGATGCATTTCTTGCTGCACAGAATCAACAGAATATAACTAAATAATTGATTTCATTTCCTCGCTAATCAAGTTCTTTCAACAATCATAAAGTGATTATTTAAAATGTTACTTAACATCATTCGGTTTGAACAGGTATGAATTGATGATAAAAAACAGATTGTATGTATACTTGAAATAGTATAACAAGCAATAAAATTTTAACGAAATTCGGATCTCGTATCCAAAAGGTGGTACAGTTTTACTCCAACGGATTATGAAATTTATTTATTCAAATACTGTTTTAATAAATCATGAAATGTTTGAATTAGATTAAGTCACAAAACAATAAAAGATGAATCTGAAAAAAATTAAAAGGAATGATAAAATGAATCTTCTATTAAAAGAAAAATTTATTTGGTGAATAAAAGCAATGATTAAAAAAATATCAGAGGTTTAGATTATGCAAATATCTACTTTTTAAAAATTTCATTACTAAAATTTCATTACTTTTAACTGATGGCTAATGTGGGAATCTTGGCAAATACACATTATCTAGTGAAGTATTTTTATTCCATCAGATTTTGCATATTTGTAAGGTTGAAAATTTTAAATTTTATAAAGTTTTTTTAACGTTAGAAAGGTGAATTTTTATTTTTAAAAAGATATATGGAACATACTTTTTTCAACTTAGAGTTTACTAGAGAATATATTTTACCAAATAAATAATTGATCTTAGGTTTTACTTTTGGTGAGAATATGAGTTTCATCACTTGGATAAATTTAATCATCATGATTTAGTTTTACTTGGTTTCAATAAAATTATTGCGATTTTATTTTGAAAATTCTGAATATCTATTAAAACTTGCACGAATCATGTACAACTCCACTGCAAATAAAATTTGAAGGATATTTAAAATATCTACCTAAAAAGTATGTTAGTAAATATTGCTGCGATGAAACCTATACAACACTCTCTTGTTAAGTGCACATATTTCCGGTATCAAAATACTTGCAAATTTTAAAAAGTCGAATGTATAATTTACAGCTAGTTATGTAAGTTTTGGCGGTTAATTTAGCATGAAAATTGGAATTGATCCTTAAAAGTAATTGATACTTTATAAATGACAATATGACAAGTTATATGAATGCGTTTGTTTAGTTATCAGCTAGGAATTGTAAATAAATACTTATTTTTCACATACCGAGAAATATTTAATTACAAAAATTTAATGTTAACTGTAACTTTAAACTGTATACAAACATTAAGCGACTTTTCGTGTATGTTGAAAATCATAAAATACATGTTCCAAATAAATTTAGTTTCTGATGACCTTTCCTTTAAACTCGCAATGCGTTAATATAATACCGATCGATATATCCTAGATATAATATATAAAGGCCGACAATTTTGCTCTTTAGAAGGTTTAATTAATTTCACAAGAATACAAAATATAAGGCTAGTGCAATATTTTCCAATTTATTGTTTTTCCTTTACAAAGTTGGCGTAATACTTGACAAATGGACAATTGAATGCTTAACATTAAAATTTGAATACATCTGCTTATAACTGATAACAAAAAACTTATAAATTGTGAACTTTTTCTGTTTTATTAGGTTAATTAAATTACAATCAATTTGATAAATATTTATAGCAAGAATCTGACAGTCTATCCTGATATTGTGTTGGAAATTTATAGCTTTAATTCAAATATACTGAATATTACAATACAACTCATTTAAACGCAATAAAAGCTCTATTTGAATCCTGGGATCCAAAGCTTAGTTTATTCTAAATGGTTTTTTTTGTTTTATTTTTTGCCTCTCTAAATTTAGGTGCTTATTCATCCTATTTTTTTCCTATTCTCAAGACTCAAAAGCCTCTAAAAGATTTGTTCTTCAAGAGACAAGCTTCTACTTATGGATCACTTATTATTGATGGCAGTGTTACATTTTTAATAGGTCTATATCTTCTTATCGTTTCTATCTACGTTCATGAGTGTTCCTCATATTGGACTGATAAATTTGGGGTCACAAAACATTCATATAATCATGATGATAATGAAAATTGTACAGTTGATGCTATTGTTTTGTCTGTGGCCGGTTTGATAGGTAATATCTTAGAAACTTATGGACAAGAAAGAGGTTGGTTTTATAATAATAAAAAATATTATATCAGCAAAAAACGTCACATGTTCTTGGTACTAATTTTCCAGTTGATGATTTGTTTAATGTGTTGTTGGACGTACACGGCAATATATCACAGCGGTTTAATTCAGCTACTACTTTGAAAATTTATACTGCTTCATGTAGTAATTACATTCTCTACATCTGTTGAGCAATTCCTTGATATGAAGAAGTAAATTATGACATACATTTTTATCGTGGTTTACCTACAAAATCCAAATTACTTTTACTCACGTAAACACAATATTGATAGTTTTGCTAGTTTATAAGTCAGGTGATTTTGATTTTATTTCTGATAATAATTCGCATTTTGCAAATGAAATAACATGGTATTCCAAAACAATTTTAAGATTTAAATTGATAAAAAATGGTAGAATAAACGTTTTAATTGAATATCATGAGCCAATTAAACCCACTTTAGCAATTAAAAGTGGCATGCTATACAGAAGAATATTATGTTTTATGATTGTTAATCGAGAGAATATGAATAGTTTATGCACTATTTTGAGTAGTAATCATCCGTTTCTTAAAACAAAGTAGAATATAATAATCAGTATTCTTGTGGTCAATTCATTTATTTATTAACTAGGTGTTTATTTTGAAACTAATAAATTTATATATCCACCCTATTGCTAATAATAATTTATATTGAAAAATATAAATTTGGTATGCGCTATATCTGCAATAATCTCTAAGACTGAACTAGCGTTTTAACATCAGGCATTGCAATTGATTCTTAAATCTTATATTGAATTTGCATATATTGAACTTGCATTCTTTACATAGGTTTACTCTATTACGATTCTCATGCTCAGGATAATTCTCTGGGGATTGGATCTAATTAAAGCCCAACAAATTTTGGGCATTAATGTATCTAAAAATGCATTATTCTTGTACCACATCCAGCAAATGCTCTGAAATTTGCCAGAATATATACGTTATCATGTTACTTATTTTATTTACTTTAGATGCACAGAATAGGTTGATTTACTTACAATACTATTAGAATTATATTTGATGTTGAATCAATCGATAAATTTCTTACATGATAGTGTACTTAAAATTGATTGTGATCTCCGGTGATTATACTGTGGCTGTAATAAAAGTGATGATCTCCTAGCAGAATCATTCATTTGTACTCCCCAAGACATAAAAAATTCCAAAATTTTGCATTTTTTAGAGAACACTTAATCTACATATTCCACATATACTTTTCCTAATTTCCCCTGACTCTGCCACTCAACCTTATTTTAAATTATATTTCAAGTGATTGTACTTGCACACTTCTACTGATACTTTATCCCACCATAAGGCGCTATAAATCAGTATATAACATATAACGCATTTCTTTTTTTTAATTCCTAGCACATAGTTCAGCCATAATTAAATTCTTAACACGGCTCAAGATGCTCTTTCCAATTAGTGCCATGATTATTTATCTAATTTTATGTCTATAGCACCGTTTTTTGGCTATATTTTCACTACAAAGGTACTGTTGTAGTGACCTTTTATAATTTATCTCGAGCTCCAAATGACCTATGAACTTCTAACCTAGTGCATTAAAAATGGCATATTTTTGCTACTATGATTAGGTTATTATTCATTGATAATCATGTGTTTGAAATATTTGTAAATTTATAATTCTCTTTTTTGTTTGAATATATATAGAAAAAATAGTCAATTCTGAAATTTCTCAACTTTTACTTTTTGTCTCCTACTTTAAACGCATATAATATGCAACTAAATTTTCTCATTCTAACGCACTATCTTAGAGCTCAATCCGATGTCTGTAGCACGACTTAAAGCCCAAAAAGCAGCGAAAAACGTGATTTGGAAAAAATATGGTCGTCTGAGATTCGAAACTGTCGGTTGCGGCCATATCTAGCAGAAAGCACCGTTTCCCGTCCGATCAACTGTAGTTAAGCTGCTAAGAGCCTGACC
>JAMAJE010000314.1:0-19531 GCA_023629255.1 Pichia sp. PB3310
GTGCACTTAAAGATCCACTTAATTGGGTTTTATCTGAATCTGAACGTGAAAATTCTGGTTTAGATGAACTTGTTCCAGTTGTTATCCAACAAAAGCCAATTAACAACGAAACTGTTACTGAATCAAATTCTACAACAGTTGAAAAACAAGAAAAGGAACAAGAAGAAGCATAATTATGATGATTTATATTTTATTTTTTTTAAAATATGAATCTTGATTCTTTTTTTTTTTTTTTTAATGCTAAAAGTCAAAATCAATTAAAATTTATAACTGTATTTAAATTTCAGACCTGGCCTATAAATAAATAACTTATTAACATTTTTTATGAACTTTCAAAATAAAAAAAATATAAAAGAAAACACTATATATACATCATATTTTTTTATAGATTAAATAAAACCTAACAAAAATACAAAAAAATAAATAGATTAAATTCGAAAAACGCTTGTACCTTATAGCTTGTAGCTTGTAGCGATAGTTAAAAATTTAACACCTCTATCTTAACATGAAAACATGCTGCCATTCATTATTATTTAAGATAACGTGTTGCCCTTAGCAAATACTTTTTTCATTTCTTTATATACCTTTGTTAAATAAATTCAATTGGTATAAGGGTTTTATAATATAATACAATTTAAGATGTCTGACGAATTTACATCTGTTCAATGGGAGAATAAACCTTCAGATTCGGAAGATATTCAACAAATTAATAATCATTATGAATCACAATTAGGAAATAATGATAATATCAGTATCCATAATAATAATAATTTAGGAACATCGGAAACAATCCAAAATAATATAACGAATAATAATATAAAAGATCACAATGAAAAACCTAATTTATTACTTGATAATTCTAAAAATACTAGTAAAAATACTTTAAATATAGCAGATATTGATGATAAGCCAGACTTAGAAGGTAGTGGATTAATTACTCAAACAATGATTTTGGGATCACAAGAAGGAAATGAAAATGAAATAAATAAACGAAAGGAAGAAGAATCAGATGATGATGATGATGCTGAAACTGATGTGGCTGTCACTAAAGATAATAATTCTGACATAAATAATTTATTAACATCAACTTCAATTAATTCTAATAATAATGAATGCCAGCAACAACACCAACAACAACAAAATGAATTTGTGAATAAACATTTACATGATCTTGAAGGTAATAATAAACCAAAATATGAACCTGAAAATGAGAATCACGATGATAATGATACATCAAAACAGTCACATAATAATTATTTATTGGAAATTAATGTAACTGATCCACAAACTGAGCATGATGGATCTAATTCTTTTACCATTTATCATATTAAAATTAAAACAGATAATCCTAAATTTACAAAAAAAAATTATACAATTTTGCGTCGTTATTCTGATTTTGATATTTTATATAAATGTTTAACTTTTGATTATCCAACTTTATTAATACCCCCATTACCTAATAAACAAAGGTTAGAATATATCAAAGGAGGAAGATTTACAGATGAATTTGTTTCAAAACGTTGTAATTCTTTAAATATATTTATCAATAGAATAATTAATCATTCAATTTTATCACAAAGTGATGTATTATTTATTTTCCTTGAAGATAATAATTATTGGAATACATATAAAAATAATTTAAATTTTAATGAAGCTAATCCAATTACTCATTCAAATTCCAGTGTTGAAGGTGTAACAGATTTCTTAATGAATTCATTTAAAAAACCTCATGTTGAAGGCAAATATAATAAAAATTTTAAAGAAATTGATCATCAAAGATTAAAATTACAAGAAAATTTAAATAAAATTGATAAAATTTATACTAAAGTTGTTAATAAGCAAGATAGTATTTCTAAAGAAATGAATGCTTTTGGTGATGAATTTAATAAATTAACAATTTTATTAAATAATGATTTTAATGGTAAATTTAGGGAAGAAGATCAAATTGATCTTGAAACAAAGGAAATTGTTAATCAATTTAAAACATTTTCTTCAAATTTGAAAAAATCAAGTGATCATTTTAATGAATTAAATAAATATATTGAATTTAATTATTTAAATAATTTAAAAGATTTAGAACATTATTTAATATCACTTGGAAATTTAATTAAATTAAAAGATTATAAAATTTTAGATTATGAAATGTTAAATAATTATCTTGAGAAAACTATTGCGGAAAAGGAAAATCTAGAAAATGGTGGTTCATTAACATCAACAACTGAAGGTACAATTTCATTTTTGAGTAGGAAATTTGAATCAATAACAGGTTTAAGAGGTTCATCAAATTCTAATATACCTAATAGTAATGGTACAGATGATACAATATCTAATGGAAATACAAATACTTCATCATTGGTTAATGAAAGGATTAATAAATTAAATTCAAGAATTGTTTTATTAGAAACTGAAAAGAATAACGCAAAAAAAGTTTATGAACAATATGAAATCGATTTACTTAATGAATGGACACAATTTAAAAAGATAAAGGACAATGAAATTTCAAGTTCATTAGATCAATTGAGTAATGCATATATTAAAATGTATTCAAATTCTTTTGATGATTGGAAAAATTTTGACGTTAAAAGTACAGAAATTGAAATAAAGAATAAACTGGATGATGAAACACAAAAGGACTTTTTTGACAATAATCCCGTTTTAAAAAATCATGAAGAAATTAAAGATATGTTACAAGGGATGGATATATAATAATATGAATTAAATTTTGATTCTTAATTTTATAAGTATTTAAGTTAAATTTTTAATTTTTTGGAATTGGAATTTATAATTGTATTTGGTAGTTTTAATTCACCAGTAGTTTTATCAAATTCTAAAAAATCATCATTTTCATAAATTGATAAATACTTTTCACCCCAAATTTCAATAAACTCTTCACATGTAATGAATTGTGAATATTTTAATTTAGGAAATTCATCAAGTTTTAAAATTCTCTTTTTTTTATTGATCGTATTTGGACTTCTATCATTTTCGTTAATATAAAATCGACGTAGTAAAGATATAGATTCTTTTAAACAAACCCCTGGAACGATTTCATATTTAGAATTATATCGTATATTGAATACACTTCCATTACCACCAAATCTTTCGTTTGGACATCCAAAGACAATCATTGAAATACCTATTTGATCTAACATAGAAGCACACATAATACATGGTTCAACAGTAACGTAAAGTGTCGAATTTTTCCAAATGGTTAAATGTAATTCAGGATATTTATCCATTAAATATTTATATATTATGAATTCGGCATGAGCTGTACCATTCAATGTAATATTTGTCATATTATGAGCGGAATATAAAATTTCCTTTGTTAGATTATGAACTAAAATAGCGGTAACTGGAACTTCATTTTTTTTCAAAGCAACTTCTCCATATTTAACTGCTAGTTGCATAAATGCATAATGCTCTGTAGACTGCATCAAAAATGAATTTTGAGCTTCTTCAAACAAAAGGACTTTTATTGTGGTTTTAATTAATTAACTCTAATTCGTATTTTAATTCCTTAATTTGTAAAGTGTTGATGAAAAAAATCAAGCGAGCATATTTTCATGTTCTTAATAATCAATATATATATCATTTTCTTTTGTTTTGATTACTTTGAAACATTTTTTAAATGCTTTCATTGATAAAGAAATATGTCAGAATTAGATAATTTACGAGCTGAAATAAGTGAATTAGAGTGTGAGATTGAAGAATTGGAAAAAGGAAATTATAGTGACAATGAAAAAGAAATTCTAATTTCAGATTTCGGTACTAATGAGATTGATCAACTTTTATATGACATTCTTAATGAACCACCATATGGAGAAATTATAAATGGAACAAGAATCTTAAGAACACAGGAACTTGAAATATTGCATGATGAGCATATTGAAAAAATTCAACTCGAAAATGTTTTAAGATTAAATTCAATTACTGTTTTCCCAATATCAAATGATGAAAAGAATGAATTTTTAGGTATAAGATTTGATGTGTTTAATACATTTACTAAAAAATTTAATATTTCTCATTATATTATTTTGAAACAAATGGAATATGAACAGATTAGTATGAAAGAACTAGATACTGTTAATGATCAAAGATGGAGATGGGAAATTTATCAATTTACTGTTCCAAAATTTATTCCTATAAGAGAATTCGCAAATAAATATTTATCCGGAGATTACGACCATCATGAAGTCAATGATAAAAATATTCCAGGATTTGAACAGATTCATAAATTTGCAGAATCTGTTTTTGAAGAACTGACACAATTGGAAAGCATACGAGCCTTAATTTTGGAAATAAAAGATCATTTCAAGAATGATCCTCGAGTGGAAATAAACTCTTCTGACATTGCCCTTTCTATATTATCTTTTCAAATTAATAAAAATAATGTCAAAACTCATATTACTTTAAAGAGATCTGGTTTTGACAATAAAACAATTAATGTTAACATTAACACAAATAATTCAACAAATGAAAACAGGTTGAAGGCTCAACAACAACTTTTATCTCATCAATGTGGCGCAGCAGCCCTTTTAGGAAATTTCCAGAAAACCCTGGTGGCTGTGCAACACGCTATTAATTTATTTTTACAGCAATAATAAATAATAAGGGAATCTTGATTAGATGGTTATGTACAATATGTATATTGATAATAAATATCCTTAGCATTATCTAGAGATAACAAAAGATGTATTATATATAACAATGTTAACAACTAGAAATACACAGGTCACTATTTTATTTATCTTTCCATCGATATTACTATTTACAGCACCTCTTCGATTGTTCAAAGATGTCATATATCCGGATTTTGACCCACAAGAATGGCCATTTATAAGTTCCGATGGCTTTTTAAACAGATTTCTTGCAGGCCATTGTTTTGAAATATTTTTAATTATATTCATTGTTTTCAATTCATTTAAATACTGGTTCATTAAATGGAAATCTCCTTTGTTACCTGTTATTGAACATCAAGATGAAATTATTGACAATAATATCAATCATAATTATGAATTCTTAAAATCTTCTAAATCTGATAGACATCTGTTAAAACAATTTGATTCAAGTGATATCCAAGTTGCTAAACCATTAAAATATGTTTATTTACAAATGATAAAGTTATTATTTATTTATGTATTAATTTCAATTTTAATAGTTTGGTTTTTTGGTGCTTCAATATATGATCGTATACATTATCTAAGTGGCGGATATTGTAAAAATCATTCTGAATTTAAATATTATAGAAGTTGCATTGTTCATGGTTATCAATATTTAAAGGGTTTTAAACCAAGTGGTCATAGTTTAATTACATCAACGTTCGCTTCCTCTCTTGCATTTGAAATTAAATCTTTAAATTGTTGGTTAACTTATATAAACTCATTTAATCCATTATCACTTAAAGTCAATAAAATTTCAAGTATCATGATTGCTTTTGCGTTATTTATTTATACATGTTGGCTTATCATGTTTACAGTAACTTGCTTATTCTATCATACTTTAATTGAAAGAGTTGTTGGAACTTTAAGTGGTTGCCTTATAGTCTTTTTGGTTTATGTTAAATTTAAATTGTAGATTAATATCGAGATAAATAATTTAAATATACAAAATTAAAACATAGTACATACATAATTTATAAATTATACAAAATGGAAGAAAAGAAAACATCTTTAACTTTCACTATCAGCTACTTCACCATCAGCCATTTCAGTATTAGCTACTTCACCATTAGCTACTTGACCATCATTTGCTTCACCATTAGCTACCTCAACATCAGCTGCTTCAACATTAGTTTCTTCATCAGTAATAGCTTCTGAATTTACCTCAGGATTAGCCTCACCATTAAGTTTATCATTATTAACTACATCTTCACCAGCTATTTCACCATCAATAGCAACTTCAGCAGCAACTGAAGCAGATGCATCTTCAACATCCCATTCGTGAATCAATTCATTCATATGCTTTTCAAGTAAATCTGCACATGCAATAACCCATGAACCTTCTTCATTATAAATTCGAGCATTTGCAAACATTTGTCTTGCTTCATTGACAAAAACATCCCAATTTTTTAATTTCTTACTATCTAATTGCTTTCTCATTTGAGTAATTGAAACCGCATGTCGAATAACTTTATAATAATCTGAATAGAATTTTCTTGATGGTAATTTAATGAAAACTGCCGATGCACTATTACCATTATCATCGGTTACAACTTCTAATTCATTCAATAATTGATATGCCCTTCCTATCCATTTAGGTAATGGTAATTTTGCTGGTTTCGTCGATGGCTTTTTAGTTGATATATTCAAATCTTTTGAGACATTTGGTGTTGATCCTCTAGATAATCTTTGTCTCTTTCTTGATGGTACATCATCTTCATAAACTTCTTCATCACTATCACTATTGTTCGAAATAGGATTATCATTATCGTTATTACTCATTGAAATATCACCTTCACTATCATTCATAGATCTTTCCCTAGTTTTACGCAATTTTTGGATTCTTATACGTTTTCTTTCAATTGCTGCTTCAACAGAATCATCATCATTATCCATTGCTTGTAACCATTGTTCTTCAGTTAATCCATCATCATAAATAACTCTCTTTTTCACTCTACGTCCAGAACTTTCTTCCTTTTCTTCTAAATGAACACTCATATCTTCTTTAAAGACTTGTGGAACTTCATCATCAATCATTAATCTAGGTGTACCTCTCAAGTTATCTTCTCTAGCTCTTTCAAGATCAATTTGTTCAAAAATATCGATTTCATCGTCATTACGAGCCAAAATCTCATTTATTTCTGCATCATCCAAATTATCATTTTCTTCTTCATTACCTTTATCTTTTTCTTCTTCTAATAATTTCTTTAAATATTCTTCTTGTTCTTCAGCACTCGATTTATTATCAAATTTACCAGCTTGAATAACTTTACCATCAATATCTAATTTCTGATGAGCTCTTTCTAAAATAACTTCTTCAACAGATTCTGATGTAATCAATCTAAAAATTCTAACTTCATTTTTTTGACCAATACGATGAGCTCTATCTTGAGCTTGTAAATCTTGATGAGGATTCCAATCAGTATCAAAAATAATAACGGTATCAGCAGTTTGTAAATTTAAACCTAAACCACCAGCTCTAGTAGATAATAAAAAACAAAAATAATCAGAATCTTCTGCATTAAATTCTTTTAACATTGTTTGTCTATCATCTGCCTTAGTTGAACCATCCAATCTCATATATTTTAAATTACGGAATCTTAAATAATCTTCCATAATATCCATAACTTGAGTCATTTGAAAGAAAATTAAAACCCTATGACCAGTTCTTTCCAGTTTTGGTAAAAGTCTATCTAACAATTCAAATTTACCTGATGCTCTCCAAATTAAATCAGTTGTACTTTTATCTGGATTAACAACATTTTCAACTTCTTCAAACACGAATGGATGATTACATGCTTTACGTAATTGCATAATTTTATTATTTAAACCTTTTAAACCAGATTTTGTTGCACCAACTGCACCTGTACCAATGAAAAGTGCATTATGTGTTAATAATTGTTTATATATTTTAGTTTGTAAACTTGAAAATTTACATTTAATAACTTTTTCAATTTTATCAGGTAAATCTTTTGCAACATCTTTCTTTAATCTTCTTAAAAGGAAAGGTCTTAAAACTTTATGTAATCTTCTAATAATTAATAAACTTTCTTCTTCACTTAATTCTAATTTTTCTTGATGACCAGTATTTGCAAATGGTGTATTAAACCATTCATCAAAACTTTTAACAGAATTAAAAACTTTTGGTAAAATGAAATTTAATAAAGCCCATAATTCGGGTAAATTATTTTGTAATGGAGTACCAGTTAAAATTAATCTATTTCTTGTATGATAATATGTTGTTAAAGTTTGAAATAATTTGGAACCAGTATTTTTCAATCTATGACCTTCATCAATTAACATATGTGCCCATTTAAATTTACTTAACATTGGACGATCTCTAATGACATATTCATAAGTTGTTAATAAAACAGTAAAATCACCAGATCTAACTCGATATTGTAATTCTCTACGTTGTTGTTGAGTACCTTTATAAACAATTATTTTCAATGTTGGAGCCCACTGCTCAAATTCCAAAGTCCAATTTGTAATTGTTGATAAAGGAACAACAATTAAAAATTTACCAGTTTCATGTTTTTTTTCAATTAAATAAGTTATTAAACCAATAGATTGAATAGTTTTACCTAAACCCATTTCATCTGCTAAAATACCATTTAAATGATTATTATATAAAGAAACCATCCATTCTAAACCTTTAACTTGATATTCTTTTAAACTACCACCAACTAACATTGAAGCTTGCTTTTCAACTGGTTCTTTAATTTTATGAGCAACTTCATAATAATCTATTTTTTCACGTTTTTCATCATCATTAATTTCATTTTCATCTTCATTATCTTTTAATAATTTAATTTTTTCACCTTTTTCAATTTGAGTTAAAACTTTACTTTCATTTTGTTGAATTTTAACAGCATTTGCTAAACTATCAAGGAAAGAATTAGTTTGTTTTAATAAATGAGTAATTCTTTTATCTTTAGTTTGATCTAATAATTTAATATAAGCTTCTTCATCATTAGCCTTTAAAGCTTGTAATCTTTGTTTTGCATTTCTTTCAAATTTTTTAGATTCATCTCTTTCAGCTTGTTGATGATATTGATGAATTGATTTACCTAATTGAAATCGTTTAATTTGATTTTGTGCAATTAAATTTTGAGAATTAGTAGCAAATTCGATTAATTTTTTAACTTTTTCACTATGAATGGATTCAATTAATTTTTGCTTTTCTTGTAATTGTTGTTGTTGTAATTTTTCAGCTAATTTAGCAGTTTGTACAACTTTTTGTTTTGGATGAACACAATAAGTTCTTTTCCAAGTTTTAAAAACTGAATAATTATTTAAATTTTCATCATGATAAATTGTATTTGTTGCAGCTTTAATTAATAAATGATTTCTTAATTGTTTTTGTAAAGGTAATAATTTTAATCCTTTTAATTCCATTAAAGCATCAATTTTTAATTGATCTATATTATCAATTGGTTTATCATTTGAATATTTTAAATCATTTTCAAATTTATTAAAATCATAAGAACCTAAATCAGCGGGTAAATTTTCTAATTCTTTAATTCTTGTATCAATTTTAAGTTTAATTGAATCTTCCATTTCAGGTAAACCAACGGCATTAAATTTTGGATTTACAATTGGTTTATTTGGTATTAATCCTAAAATTTTTGCCTTTTCATCATAATCATCTAAAGGTAAAGAAATAATAGAAGAATTAGATGAATCATCAGATGAAGATTCTGAGAAAGATAAAATATCTTTTATATTATTTGAAATTGAATTTGAAGTACCAGATTTAAGATATTCTAAATTTAATTCTACTGGTAAATCTAAATCTTTTGATAATAATTGTAAACCTAATAATTGATTTTTTAATAATGATAAATCTATTGATTCATTATTTAATTTCCAAGAATTTTGTAAATTTTCTTTATTTTTATTTGATGTTTTAACTTTCTTATCAACAGATCTTAAAGTTTTCAAAATTGCTTCTCTTTCTAAAGGGTTTGCATTGGCCAATTGTAATTTTGCATAATGATTAAGTAAAATTTCAATATCTTTACGTGATTTTGGAGATGGGATTTGTGGGAGCTCTTTTTTTTGTATTTGATTGGTGTTTTCATTATTAGGGGTAAGCATGACTTGGGACATGCTCACAGAAGGATCGTGAGCTTGTGATACGTCAGCAGCAGTATCAGCGATAGTCATTTTGTAAATGGTGTGTGGAAAATGTGTGATTTATTTTTAAATATTACTATACCAAAAGAAAAAAAAGCTGAGCATCAGATTAGACTGTTTTTAAAATAAACGTATATATAATATATAACAATATCAACAATTTAAAATCAACGAGCTTAAGAAAAAAAAAAAGGAAAGTGCGAAAGAGCAAAAAAAAAGGAGAACGAGGGCAAAGCGCGTATTTTAGGATTTCTGATCTGAATAATCAATCACGACTATAATATATATAATATACTATTATAATTACTATAAGAAAATTAACTTATTTTATAATTATTGAATAATACTAACATAGTGGTGCACTGGTTTATTATAATGTTATCAAAACATGAATAAAGCATTTGGATCCATTTGATGAGAGGAAGACATTTGAGGTTTTTGTGTATATCGACTTTTCATGATTTGTCTAATACCTTGAAGAAGTGTAAGATAACTGTAGTTTTGTCCAGGAGGAAGTTGTGACATAACCCCCAGAAATGCCCAAGACATTGCACCAGTAAATGTACCTGCTTCATTAGCATCTGCACTTGTTTGATCATCTCTACAACCTGAGAACATAATTACATCAGCATTAGATATTTTTGACTGTTTGATTGCTTCCAATTGTGATTTACTTTTATAATTTGATGCTTTCTCAAATAAAGATTTAGCCCCAGTCATCATCATACCAACATTACGTGTAGAATAACCCATCATAATTTCTAAACCATCAGTACCACCTTCTTTCCAAATATTATATTCTTTTAAACCTCCATCTTGTGCTCTATACATAAATGGTAAATCTAATACTGTACCACTATGACAAGAATCAAAAATAGCTGTTAATCTACAACCTTGTGGTAATCTTTTAACTAATATATCATGCATTATATCATCAATAATTGATCCATTTTGTTGAAAATCAACAGGATAAATACATTCATCTCTACCGTCAACTTCATCACCATTTAAATCTTTTTCTTCACCACCATGTCCTGAATAATGAAAAAATAAACAATCTCCTGGTGCAGCATTTGAAACTAACCATTCCATTGCTCTTAACATATTATTTCTAGTTGGTATATCCATAGGATTTCTACTATCATCAGTTAAAATAACCATATCTTCACTTCTATAACCACCTTTTTGAATTAAAAATTGTTGCATATTTCTAACATCGTTAATACAACCACGTAATTGATTTTTAGAATTAAAATAATTAATTCCAATTAACAATGCTTTTCTTTTACCTGATGTATATATTGGTGATGAGATTCCACGACTTGGTGGAGCTGCAGCAGCTCCAGTTTCATATCCATATTGATATTGATATTGTTGCTGTTGTTGTTGTTGCATCATCGGTGGAATTTGAGCAGGCCTAGCGTAGTTTTGAGGTGGTGGTGGTATGCTGTTGTTCCACATGAATATATATTGTAATAGCTTATCTGTTTAAAAGAATAAAGAAAGTCAGTAAATACGTAATATACAATTGTAATAAAAAAGAAAAGTTAAGAATTTAAAGATTGATATTAAATGAAATGAATCGCAGCTTAGTATGGTGGCTTGAAATTTATTATTCTACCTACTACCCACTCCATATTATTTATTTCATATTACACATATTCATTAATTTATTTTAGATAAATCAATTTATATCTGTTTACGATATCGTACCTTCAACCATACAAGGTTCTTATAT
The DNA here is from genome assembly GCA_023629255.1 of Pichia sp. PB3310. Lineage (NCBI taxonomy): Eukaryota > Fungi > Ascomycota > Pichiomycetes > Pichiales > Pichiaceae > Pichia > Pichia sp. PB3310. The sequence goes on from JAMAJE010000314.1 coordinate 11,539, forward strand.
GCCACTACCTTTCGACACATAGGACATTTACCACGACGCCCCCCAGGTCCTGTTCCACCATGACCAGGTTCTCGTGAAGACGCCAGTGCACGATATATACATTCAGCACAGAAAACATGTCCACAAGCAGCTGCAACGGCATCTTCAATACGATCCATACATATAGCACATGTAACATCTTTAAAAGTCTTTGTATTATTGATAGAATCAGTACCAGAATTTGTACCGTTCTTCTGCGATTTGCCATTTTCTTTTATTTTAATTTGCTTTAAGAGTTCATCTGTTGTAGGTGCAGGTTTACCATCTAGCATTATTATATCATCTGATGCATCCGAATGTTGTTCATTATCATCAGATGGAATATCGTATTGACTAATGTTTATTTGATTATTTGCTTCTGTTTCTGTCCCATACCAATCATCGATAAGTTCAACAGAGACACTTGGATCATTAATATTTGTATTGTATAAATCATTTTCTTCATTATTTTGTATGTCACCAATTATTGGTGTAACTGTTTCTCGTGTAGATATAATTTCTAAATCACTGTCGTTTTCATTAGTGACATTATGATCAATAACATGAACTTCAACATTTTGTGCGTTTAATAATACAACATCTCCATTGATATCGTCATTGTTATTATCACGAGTAACCTCATCGGTTATATCATTAATTTCTCGAGTTAATTTTTCTTTATCATTAATTATAACTAATTCATCATCACTTGGTTCAGTTTCTTCATGATGACTATTTAAAACATTACTATGTTCACAAGTATCTGTTCGCCCTAATTTATGTTTTTTCACACTTCGAGAATCAGTATTATTATGGTCTTCTAGTACTCGTTTTTTATCCATTATAGAAATAATAAAAGATAATAGAAAAGAAGAAAATAATTAGGTATATAACTGAAACCAAAAAAAAAAAGATAGATAACTAAAGAATTTTTGTAACATGAAACGGTTAAGCTTAAGACTTGCAATCGTTTTGGCGCTATAACAATCTACGATGTTAATTATTGTTACGCATTATTATGCTCGTAATCAGTAAAAAAAAAATTATACTTATAAATAAAGACATAAATATAGATATATAAGGTTAAAGAAATAGCTTCTTACATTACTTTAGAAAAATCTACTAATTAAAAATGCTAAAATAATGAAAATAATAGCAATAATATAAATACTAGTTTCATTAGATGATTTAACATTTGTAGCAGTTGGTGGTGCAACGCCTGTAAAAGTAGATTTTTTAACAGGTTCAAGCTTTTCTTGACTATTTTCATTAACTGGTACAGTCGATTTTCTTTGTTGTGGCTCCGTTATATTATTGTCAATGCCAGTTGATATAGTTTCAGATTTTGGTGTTGTTGCTTTAACAGGTATTTGAGAAATTGGTTGATGAGGTGGTTCAATTGAATATGCAGATTTTTCTTCTTCAGTAATTGTATTCATTGGATTATCATAATTAAAGACAACTTTTAATTTAACATCATTTGTATTTCCATTAGCTAGTTTTTCTAATTCTGACCATTTGGATGAAACATCTTTTGATGTTAAAGTATCTGGAGCAGGAAGTGAAACAAAAAGAAATTTATCTTTACATTTTGTTCCTAATGTTGGTTCTTCTGGCAAACCTTGAAATATAATTGTAACAGGTTCAGATTCACCAGGTGCCAAAACACCAGAATTTGGACGAACACAATAAAGCTTTGGAGCAGTTGTTTTCACTTTGAAAGCCATAGTTGAACTTGTATCATTTTTTACATTGAGAACTTGTGTCTGTTGAGTTTCTTTGAAAGGAGCTGTATGAGAAAAATAGTGATAGTGATGATATAAATTGTTAGTATTTTGAAATGTAGAATATTTTTTTTTATTACAGGAAAAAGGCGGAAAGAAATGATCACCGTGAAAGACCTCTATAATGCATTGAACATACCACTAAGCTCAACAACTTTAGATGAGACTAACATAATAGAGTGACGATATTGCAAGAATTGTTGTTACTCTTAGAATAATAACAGATAGACTGGAAATAGAAGAACTAGCAACATTGGCATTGTAAATCTATTGTAATAATCAACAGATGAAGAAACTCGCCTTCGCTTCGCACTTTGTTCTCACAGTTGTTACGTTGTACGTTGTACGTTGTACTTTGTTGTAAGCATTTTAACTTTTTTAGGTTGTGCTGCATTCTCTATTCTAAATCCTAAACGTTGTAAAAGCTCTTAATTTATTGGGAATTTGCTATCATTTTATATATATCTTTTATTTGAACATTAATCTTTCATTTTTTTTAGATTCATTCATTATCAATAGTTTTATCATGGACGAAGACATGGACAGTTACATGGCAATTACGCCGACCACATCATATTCTCAAAGCATTCCCTTTCCTACATCTTCAAATCCTACAAATACCTCAAATCCTCCAAAACCACTTCCCAGTCATCCACAATTTCTTAGTGCAAGAAATCGTACTGATTCATTAATGAGTACAGATACTACTTATACTGTTCGTACTAATGTTGAACAAACTCAATTTTTTGACGAAAATAATCCTCATTTAAATTTTCAAAGGAATCGTCAAAATTCGAATATTTCTTTATCATCATCTGTTTTTTCTGAGTTACCTAGACCTCAAATGGAAAATTATCAATTTACTGTAAAATTTGATGATAAATTATATTCTTATTATATTTCATATGCTCAACAACCTAATATTACACCTTTCGATATAAGATTTCCACCTTCTGGTATTTTATCATTAATTTCAAAACTATTTTTGGAAAATTGTATTTTAAATTCAGATAATAATAAAATTCAAATAGATTCAAGACATGATATTAATAATGACCTTTTGATGGAATCAAATAGACATTCATGCTTAGCAGTTATACGTTTACGATTAATTCATTTATGTAATACAAATCTTAATAATAATGATGATCATTTTATGTTTAATGATCAATTACCTATTTCGAGAACCAATTCAATTGCTTCCGTTGTTTCGTTTAATGATAGAGTGATTCCAGGAATTGGTAATAATAATAACAACAATACTACTACTTCTAATAATAATAATAACAATAATAACGAGTTTGCATCACAAGCAATGATTCAAAGACCATCTTGGCTACATATGCCGAATTTCTATTCAAATAAATCTAAAGAAAATTCTACATTTAATTCAATGTTATCATCTACTGATTCATTACTTGATCGTGTACAATTACAAGAAGATTCTACACTAGACTTTAATTCAGTTTCCAATAATAATATTAATAACAATACTAATAATAATCAATTTAAACGTGAAAGACCATTATTAAATCTTCATATGCCACCAGTTTCAATAAGCAGATCTAACAGTAATTTACATCATAACATGCCACCAAGACCATCTTTTAGTATAGGTAATTCAATGAACAATCCACTTACACCAGGTACACCAAACACACCTAATACTCCTGGGGCTAATAATAATTCAAGTCAACGTAATCCTCGTGGTGTAAGATCAAGTTCATTAACTAATGCGGGTCCAACATATTTTAATTTACCAATGTCATCATCATCAAATATTAATAATATTAACAATAATCATCCAGGGAAATCTTATATTAATCCAACCCTTAATAATATTATTGGATCTCCTGGTGAACTCAATTCACCATTTGAACAAGGTTTTCCATCTCCATTAGGATTTAGTGTATCATCTCAATTATCCAATCAAGGTTCTGAACCTATAACACCTACAACCAGTAATAATGCATCTACTAATCTTAATGCTACCATCAATTCGAATGAGTTATATAATGCAACGGCAACGAGAAAGAGAGATAGTCTTAAGTTAAAACGTGGACTCAATTAGATTAGTTTATAAACTTTTTAATAGTAATTTAAATTATCAAATTAACTACGATAGAGTAATGTCACCGGTATTAAGCTGCTTGAGTTAGAACAGTAGATGCATATAACATCATTATTCTCATAGAAATTCCTTATCTTAGATAATAATCAATTGATGATGTTTTTTTTTTTTTATAATATTTCTGTAGTTCTACGTTGATATATAGATATATCACAAATTATGCCCACTTTACTTAATTATTTATTTCAAGTTATTTTTTTTCCCTTTCTTCAAGCATTATTTTTGTAAAAAATCATAATATTCCCTTCTTTTCAAAATAGTTTTAGTTCTGTTAATAATTTTATGAATATGATTAGAAAAGAATAGAATTAAAAAAGCGTCGATAGACGTAATCATCATCATCAATTCAACTAAATAATTAATCTAAACTCTAAACTGAGCCTCCAATAGATTATTTTTTTTCTAAAAAAAAAAATAAGTTTATTTCCTAATCAATACAGTAAGTACACAGTACACAGTACGCAGGACGCACGAGTATGGGCTCTGTTTATATTATGCTCTCGCTCTAATGTATGGCATTATGTGTAGTGTGTAGCCTTAGACTGGACCATGGTTCTCCGTATCCAGGTTACAATATATAATGTTAACATAATCTTTAACTTTACATTTGATTTTTGTTTAAGGAGTTTTTTTTTTATCTTTTTCTGTTTCAAAATATACTTTTCCTACCTCAAATACATAAAATAATTAAATATAAATGTCATCTCCTATTCAATTGAACGCATGGAAACAATTGCAAGCCCTTTATGAATCTAAGGGCAAGTCCTTCTCAACGAGAGACGCATTTGCATCTGATCATTCAAGATTTGATAAATTTTCTCAAACTTTTACCAATTATGATGGTTCTAAAGTTCTTTTCGATTTTTCAAAAAATTTAATTGATGAAGAAATTTTGACTGCTCTTGTTCAATTAGCAAAAGAAGCTAAAGTTGAATCTTTAAGAGATGATATGTTTGCTGGTAAACATATTAATAATACTGAAGATAGAGCAGTTTATCATGTTGCATTAAGAAATAGATCTTTAAAAGAAATGTCTGTTGATGGTGTTAATGTTACACCTGAAGTTGATTCAGTTTTAAAACATATGAAAGAATTTTCAGATTCTGTTAGATTTGGTGAATGGAAAGGTTATACAGGTAAAAAAATTGAAAATGTTGTTAATATTGGTATTGGTGGTTCAGATTTAGGTCCTGTTATGGTTACTGAAGCTTTAAAACCTTATGCTCATGAATCAATTAAAGTTCATTTTGTTTCAAATGTTGATGGTACTCATATTGCTGAAACTTTAAAACTTTGTAATCCTGAAACAACTTTATTCCTTATTGCTTCAAAAACTTTTACAACTGCTGAAACTTGTGCAAATGCAAATACAGCTAAAAATTGGTTCCTTAATTCTGTAAAGGATGAATCTCATATTGCAAAACATTTTGTTGCTTTATCAACTAATGCAGTTGAAGTTGCAAAATTTGGTATCGACACTAAAAATATGTTTGGTTTTGAAAATTGGGTTGGAGGTAGATATTCTGTTTGGTCTGCAATTGGTTTATCAATTTGTATTTATATTGGTTTTGAAAATTTTGATGCTTTCTTAAAAGGTGCAGAAGCTGTTGATAATCATTTTACTTCAACTCCAATTGAATCAAATATTCCATTCATTGGTGGTTTATTAACTATTTGGTATAATAATTTTCATAAAGCACAAACAAAATTAGTTGCACCTTTTGATCAATATATGCATAGATTCCCTGCTTATTTACAACAATTATCAATGGAATCAAATGGTAAATCTGTTACTAAAGATTCTCATTTTGTTAATTATGAAACTGGTGTTGTCTTATTTGGTGAACCAACTACTAATGCACAACATTCATTTTTCCAATTGGTTCATCAAGGTACTAAATTAATTCCAACTGATTTCATTTTAGCAGCAAAATCTCATAATCCAATTGAAAATAATAAACATCAACTTATGCTTGCTTCAAATTATTTCGCTCAAGCTGAATCTTTAATGTTAGGTAAAACAAAAGAACAAGTTGAAGCTGAAGGTGTTACTGGTTCTTTAATACCACATAAACAATTCTCTGGTAACAGACCAACTACTTCAATTCTTGCTCAAAAAATTACCCCTGCAACTTTAGGTTCTTTGATTGCATATTATGAACATGTTACATTTGTTGAAGGTGCAATCTGGGGTATCAATTCATTTGACCAATGGGGTGTTGAATTAGGTAAAGTTTTAGCAAAAGTTATTTTAAAGGAATTAGAATCTGATGGTAATGTCACTACTCATGATCCAAGTACTCAAAACTTAATTAATCAATTCAAAGCTTGGGCTTAAATGTTTGTTTTTAAAGCCAAAGTTTGTTTTATTTTTACAATTTTTATAGTCTTTATGATTTAATATTTAATATAATAATTTTTTTTATAAAAAAAAACAGTTTCTGTAAATGATGATGACTTGTAAATTTGAATTATATATTATATAGATCATAGATTATTATAGAGTTGAATTCTTACTCTGTGCGAAAATCGATTAACTAATGGTGTTTCAAGATTTCATTTTTGTGCTTTATTATTATTATCATCATTCAAATTCCACAATTTTCTTTCAACATTATTTAAAGACAATGTCATCATCTGAAAATGAATCTGAATTGCATATTATAATACCTTTCATTTCCATAGATACTGAATCTTCTAGCCCCAAAATGTCAGATAGTTATCGACCTAATAAACCATCTATATCAATATCATCATCATCATCATCATCAACAAAAACAGGATGGAAAAAACTTTTATGGCTTAAACAACCACATGAAGATAACTATACAGATTCAAGTTTCCTTTCTCAACTGAAACGAAATTCAACAGTTGTGAAATATTCATATAAAAAACTTGTATCTGATTTTTCAATAATTGTTTTACATCTGTCATTGATAATGTCCGTTATCGTTGTATTTTATGGAATTTATAGACTTAATTGGAATCCAATGAAACCAACTATATTAAGTTCATTATTAACAGTAATTGGATTTATTTTTTATGTTGTTACTTTGAAAATTAGAAGAAATCGTGAACTCATTGAACTTCAACAATTTAAAATAAGACAATTATATACAGTTCCATCAAATGCATCTTCAATAACAAGTAATTTAAATTTAAATAAATTTGATGAAATTGATATGGAAGAATATTTAACAGAACCATCACCACCTAATTTTTTTGAAACTTGTAAATCATCATTATTAATTATTCTTTATTTACTAACTTTATCACCTGTTCTTAAATCATTAACTAATTCAACATCATCAGATTCTATTTGGGCTTTATCTGCATGGTTATCATTTTTAAATGTTATGTTTAATGATTATCAAATTGATTTTCCAAAAGTTTCTACAAAAGATAAAAAAAATCATTGGCAACAAATTTTATTACATAATTACACATTAAATCAATCACCATCAATTTCACCTTTATCGACAAGATCATCATCACCAGCAAGGACAAATTCAACATCTTCCCTATTAGATATTGATAATAATCGTTATATTCATAATAATTTTATCCCCAATAATAACAATAATAATAATAATAATAATAATAACAATAATAATAATTATAACATAACATCAAATTATAATCATTTGAATTTATCAGATTTTCATAAACAAGCATTTAGATCATCAAATATTTCAAAAAACATTGCAATTTCAAATGCAATCGTACTTGCATCAAGACTTAATTCAAATGCTGCTGCTTTTTCATTTATACTTTTTTGTATTCAAACGTGTGGTTTATTTCCAATTTTCAATAATTTCACACGTCGTTGTGATTTACATGGATTTCATGAATTTCAATTAATTTCCATCGTTTTAATAGTTGATGCAATTGTTTGGCATTTATTTGGAATTGTTTGGCTAATACTTTGGATTTTATTACATATGATGATTGTATTTGTAGGTCCATGGTATTTTCTTACATTGCAAAAATATAAAAATGAATTACAAGGTCCTTGGGATCCCGCAAAACCTATCGTTAAATCAATCTAATACTTTTCTTT